>CAUYRH010160055.1:0-11648 GCA_963574655.1 Perodicticus potto
AATTTCAGTGGGGCAAGAGGGGGCTGGCCAAGAGTTAAGAGAGCTAATTTTTTTTTTTTGAGACAGAGTCTCAAGCTGTCACCCTGGATAGAGTGCCATTGCATCACAGCTCACAGCAACCTCCAATTCCTGGGCTCAAGCGAGTCTCCTGCCTCCGCCTCCCAAGTAGCTGGGACTATAGGCGCCCGCCACAATGCCCGGCCATTTTTTGGTTGCAGCCACCATTGTTGTTTGGCAGGCCCAGACTGGATTCGAACCTGCCAGCTCAGGTGTACGTGGCTGGCACCTTAGCCCGTTGAGCCATAGGCGCCGAGCCAAGAGAGCTAATTTTTGTCCTAAATTAAAAATAAATTGACATGCTCTTGAAATAAAAATATATAGAGGGTGCCAAAAAATGTATACATATACACATTTTAAGAAAGGAAAAAATGTATTAAAGTTATAATACTCAATATATACCAATAACATTGGTTATCTTGTATCTCTTGTAATTGTAGAAGTCAATGTGACTTGAGTATTATAATGGTAACACAGTTTTTTCCTTCCTTACAGTGTGCATACATGTTTTTGGCACCCTCTGTATGTCAAAGAATTGTACATGTGTAAAGATCTGGAAAGTTTTGCTGGTCTAGTCCCTTGGTAAAATCCAAACTCCTGTTCAGGATGCCCAAGGCGGTGCACCATCTGTCTCTGGCTCCCCACCCCAAGCTTTCTAGGTTGCAATTGAGCCCTCGAACCCAAGATTTCAGCTTTGGGCCTTTTATTGCCATCTCACCTATTGCCTGACCTGTCCTTGGTAGGGCTGCCTCCTTCTGCCTGGCTCAGTTCAAACACTCACCCTCAGAGAGATCTTTCTGGACAACCCTCTGTGGACGCATGTCCTCTGCCCCAACCTGTGTCATTTTATCCTTTTTTCCTTTAGCCCTTATTTGTAATTATTTCTTTTTTAGTTTACTTGTTTAATGTTTGTCACTCCTTCTAGGTTGTAAATCCAGTGACATACAGGTCATGCTTGTGCCATTCAGCACTTGAACCTGGCATATCTGTTGATACATTTTCATCTGGCAAAGCCCAATATCCACTTCTCAGAACCATATTGCCAGAAGCTCTATTGGGAAGAGCTTTAAATATTCCAATTCCAGTTCAAATTTATTTTCTAAGAGTAGTATACATAAGTTATTGTTCTTTCCCTCCCTCACTCCCCAGGAAATAACCAGTTACTGAGCAAAATCCTAAGGGAATGGGATAGAAGGCAGTCAGAACTTTTGGAGACAGATGAAGCCCTAGGAATGGCCATAGTCAGTGGCACTACATGTGTGCAGTACACACATATGTGGGCCTGTACCAAACTGCCTTTTCCAAATTTTGAACAGTATAAAAAAATCTCTGAGCTCTGATTAATGCCTACTTGCTTTTTCTGTGAATCAAGCTCCTCTGATAGCAGAGTGTCTTTCTCTACTGAAGAGACTGTATCCGAAGGCCCCTAGGGCCTTTCCCAGTGGCAGATGTGCTGATGATGTTCATCAGACTGAGGTTTGTAGGAAGCGAGTATATACATTTTGGAACAAAATTAGTCTATAAATATTATGTAAACATAAAATTGATAATGATAATATTAACATGTGGCTTTTCTTTCAATATTATTTAATTCTCATAATGACCCTTTGGAAGTAGGCACTTGTGCTATTTCTGTTGCATAGATGAGGAAACTAAAACTTAGGCAATCAAAAAACAAAATGACAAAACCAGAAATCTAAGGCAGACTGGCAGGTTGGTGCAGAGCTAGCATTCCAAGCTGGTCTCCGATTCCAGAGCTTTGGCACTGAACACTATGCCATAAACACAGGTCTTTTCTCACCTTCTCCTTTCCCTGATGACATGGGCTAGACATATAGGAACCAAAAATGATGTACTTGGTAGTAGATTCTGAAGGAGGCCTGGTAGCCTTTGGGTCAGCAGGAAACTGCAGGGCCTTCATGCTCCCAGAACTCCCTGGCTCTGTGATTCCCCAGGAATCTTGTAATGCTCTTATGGACATGGGAATCTTCCAAGGAGAGCTCCCTGATCAAGTTTCTTTTTAATGTTCACAGCTGAGGGGGAGTGGAAAAAGACCAGACGTAAGCGTGGCTCTGAACTTCTGGCTTTGAGATTTGGGGTGTAGCATGGAACTCCCCTGTGGTGGACTTTTCTCATCTTGGCAATGAGAACAAGAGCAATGGCCACTTTGCAGGGCTTTCTTCGGACTGAAAAGACACAATGCATCTGAATGTGTTTTGTATGTAGTAGTATTTTATGGATGCAAAACTTATTATTAGTGATCATCTTTTCAAGACTTGGTCCATTTGGACCAGGAAAATGTGATCAATAACTGCTGATCGAGTGGCACAACATTGAGGGCCTGACAGTTCTGAGTTCCACTGAGTATTGTCCAGACTCCAGTGGGTGGTGTGTCCCAAGCTTGCTCTGCTCTGGCCCTTGCAGTGGCTTCCACTGTTGAGAGAGCTAAATGGGCCAGGCCATAGTTTCCCAAACATCTGGAGCGTTTGCCCATCAGAGCTTATTGCTGTGGGGCATAAATCACCTACTTTAGTCCTTTTCACTGGCAAATTTGCATTCATTAAAAGCAATTGCCCCAAATGTAAACGTCATAATAGTGGTAGCCAAATACTCTGTCCTTTACTGACTGTCTGCCAAGCCATGCATAGTGATCACACTGGAAAATCACCGTGGAGCAGCAAATCTGCTGGGGAACTACAGGAAATGCTTCCAATCGTTTTCTGAGTCAGTTTTCTGACTTATGGGGTTTGCTCCTTCCCTAGTGAAGCATTTATAGAAACATGTCAGCTCTGAGAAACAAGCTTCCCTGAATGGGGAGCCACATGCTTCAGTCAGGGGTGTTAACTGGCTCAGGCAAAGACCTAGAAAGAGAGAGATGAATGGTTTCATGTTTTGTGGTTCTGAAAGTTGGGGGGTAGGTTTTCCTTAGAAGGAGAGTTGAACGAACTGGTCAGACTGAACACAGAATGCTTCCCTTTAGCAGGTCCAAACCAAACTGCTCGATTGCAAAGTCGAGCTATGTCCTCACTCCACCGTTTATAAAGCTGTTGCATTCCTTGGCAGGAGAACATATGGGCAAATCACAAAAGGAAACAGAAATCATATAAAATCTTACTTTTAGTGGTGAGGTCTCTCTTTTGTTGTAGGTTCTGGAATAGCTGAAGAAGGCTACATCCTTCATCACCATTTCCATAACACTCTCGGAAATGAAAGAGATAAATGTTCCACCACTGAAAGTAACCACATGCTGGTGACTGTGCTTCTCTGTACAACAAGGCTGCTTCTTATCCTATCTGGTCCATTGTTCCTCACCCCATGTCACCAGAATGCTGGACCATCCTGGAGTTGTAAGTGTATAAAACAAAGTCCCTGAAACAGAGCAGCCCCGTGCCATGTGCTGCTGTACACGTGTCTGGTAGTGGCTTGTCTCTAAATATTATATTTGTTCTGAGTGTTTATTCTGAACTTCTAAGTCACCAGCAGCAAATGGTCCCTTTCTTGCACAGTTTAGATGACACATGCTCTTGCAGGGTAGTTGTATACGTTTTCTTTAAAAAAGAGAAAAATATTTCTTTAGTAAGTATGGAAGCCAGAAAAAAGTTAATTTGAGGGATCTGGTGGTTTCTTATGGTGGGGTTTTCAGATTGACTAAGAAGAGAGATTCACTTAAAGTCATCTAAAAATCCCATTAGGATGTGGAAACAACCCAAGAGCCCATCAGCACATGAACGGATTAATAAACTATAGTATATGTATACCATGGGATCCCATTCAGCCATAAAAAAGATGGAGACTTTGCATCTTTTATTATTTACCTCGTTGGATTTGGGGAATACTCTCCTAAGTAAAGTGTCTCAAGAATGGAAAAGCAAGCATTTCATGTACTCAGAACTAATCTGAAACTAGTAGACCAACAACTATGGGCCCACAGGAGAGAAAAACACAATTAAATTCGAGAAATGGGGGGCTTATACCACCTCTCAGGTACAATGTAGAGGTATATGTCACACTTCCCGGGTGAAGGACTCAACTACAACTTGGACTTTATCTTACAAATGGACACAATGTAACCTAATTGCATGTACCCTTATATTAACCTGAAATAAATTTAAAAAATCCCATTAGATCAACATTTCATGTGGGATGTGTGCATCTAGAAGTAGGTACCTGTGATCCCAGCTGATAGTTAAAAGCTTGGAAGATGTGAGAGATGAAGCAACAGGTAGAAATACCAGGACTATGGCCATTTGTGTATACATGTATGTAAACAGCATCAAAACATCTGGAGAAAGATAGAAAATTATCTACTTTGTTACATGTATATAAAATATATACTTTTATATGTACATATATAAAATGCTAAGTGTATGGTTGAGTGGTTTATTGCCTTCTCTGTTTTTATTTAGATTTAGCTAAATGAAACACACCACATGAGTTGTGTTATCAGTTCTACAACTAACATGCTGCTTGCTCACCATTTCGGATCTGGGCTTTTTGCTTTTTAGTGGCTGATAATATCTGAGGCATTTCTAATGCACTTGGACCCACCTGAAAGTATCCCGCCCCGGTGCAAAAGATGAATGAATGCCTTTTAGGGAGCAGAGTCAGACTTGAAAGGTGCTACTATCCCTGTACAGCTGGATCTTTCTTCATGATTCTGAAAAGTTTACTTCACGGGGCTATTTGGTGGTAGCTTCCAGTGGTATTTGATAAGAAAGAAGAGCACAGTCATGCCCTTTTCCAAAATGAAGTAGCAGTATACTCTAGTTTTTTTTTATTTTTTGAATTTACACCTAGACCAAAGGGATATAAAAATACAGTTTGGGGATCACTAATAATTTCTCTGGGGGGCGCCTCCTGATTGTCCCCACCTTTTGTATGATACTGTATAGATTTTAGTTTCTGTTATGAATTAATTCTTTATATTTATTATATTACTTTTGATTTTTGATGAAAATCAAACATAATCTCATTGGGGTTTCACCAAAACACTGCCTTATTTATTTATGTTTGTGGTGGTCCTTGAGGTTTTTTTTTTTTAATTTCACTGATACTATCCATAGACAAAAACATGGTACCTTGGATTACTCTGTGTTTTAAACAATGCAACATACACACAACATTTCTTGAGTGTATCATGCACTTTGGTTAAGTGCTGCAGTTACCAAGATGAAAAGACACAGTTCTTGTCATTAATGAGTTCACAGCCTAGTGGAGGAGACAGAAGAAAAATATTTATCTTAGAGAGTTTAAAATCTAATGAATTAGTGAAAGGCTCTGGAATGTGACTGCCTGGATCTGAATCTTTTCTCTGCCATTTACTGGCTGTGTGCTCATGGTCAACTTTCCTGATGTCACCTTAATCCCACTAAGTGGGGATAAATGCTATATTTTCTTATAAGGTCACTATGATAATTAAAAGAGTTCATACATGCATGGAGTGTGTGAACTCCTTCCTGCATAAAATAGGAGCCTAGTAATTGTTAGCTGCTATTGTTATGGGCAATAAAATATAAATTAGTATATGCATCAAAATCACAGGGTATGGGGCGTATTAAATGCAGATTCCTGGGCCTTTATCTCAGAGTTTCTGATTTCATAGCTCTAGGTGGAGCTTGGGATTCTGCAATTTTAATAAGCACCTACATAATTCTGATGCAGGGTGTTCCTGGGGCACACTTGGAGGAAGACTCGTATGCAGAGGCAAAAGCAATATCGAAGAAGGGGGATAGTCTTTGTTTAGGGGTGAAGTCAGGGCAACTTCACAGTAGAGATCATGGTACACACTCTGTATTTTGAAGGATGATTAGAAGGTCAAAGGGCAGAGAGAATGGCAGTACTTGCAAAGACACAGAGTTGTGGATCATCCCAGTATGTTTGAAATAATAGCTTTTGCATGTCTTTGGAAAGTTGTCTTTAAAAGGGTGGGTGGTTGGGGAAAAGTTGTAGGTGATGAAGTTAGAGAGAGAAATTTCTGGAGAGTTCCTGACCATCTAATTAAAGAATGTCAATGACTAAGTGGGCCAAATTGTTTTCTGATTCCATTTGGACAAGAATGAAGAATTTACTAGAGGTTTAGTCTTGCAGTTAGTCATGGTGGTGATAAATAAGAACAGTTACCACTGGGCTAGTTAATCATTATGTCATATTCTTTTCTGATAACTAGTGCTGAGCATTTCTGGGAGAATCCTGCTGAGGAGCTGGTGATGGGGATATGTAGACACAGCAATGGATTAAAAATAAGGATGTGTGGTCTCTCCTGCCTCTTGTGGATATCTTCCAAAAAAGGTAAGCTTTTACCCATCTGAAATGTTTTTTAAAAGATATTTCACATATTTTAGATGTGGATGTTTGGATACTTGGAGAGTAATTAGGTAATGGCTCAAAATATCTACTCCGTAATAGAAGAGATCTTGGGGAAAAACAAATGTTGCTTTCTCTTTTTGTCAGCCTCAGTAAAATGATGAATATCGTAAGTGAGGCCTTAATCCTATAGTACTGAAAAATAAATGAACTTTAGGCAGAATAAGTGATTTTCTTCTTATACTGTTTTAAATCAAAGGGATTTCACAGTGAAACTGAACAAGAAGGAGGTTCCATATGCAATCTGGTTGTTACTTTACATGTAATCTTTACATTGCTGTATAGTAGAATAAAGCTTTTTGATGGTTATTTGGTGAATTTTATGAATAACTTGATTGGATGGGGGAAAGCAGATTGTTTGGGAAACACTGGTGACATGCAGTTGTTGGTGAGGCAAAGCGAAAGGAACTAACCAAGCGATTGGAAAACGGATTAGCTGGCATAGCCGTTCAAGAGTCATCTTTCTTTTATTCTGTCTCTTGAAAATTGTCTTTTTTCTAAAGTTCTATAGCTATTGTTTGCTTATCATGGTATTAGAAGAAACTAGATTGCTCTTAAAAAGTTACATAATTAAATCTTCATCTGATTCACAGCAATAGGAAGACTCTGCCCACTGTCCCTGTGTTGCTCCATTATTATTATTTAATATTTTTATTTATTTCAAATTAATATAAGGGTACACATTTTTAGATTACATTGTTCTCACTTCCAGGGTAAAGTTCCAATTGTACAAGAGCCCCTCACCCAGGGGCTTGTTATACTGTGCACAATAGGTGAGATCCCACCTCAGGCCCTTCCTCATTCTGCCGATTGTCCGTCCCCCTTCTCCCATCCCTCTCCGCCTCCCCCCAAACCCCGCCCATAATAGACTCTATTTGTGTTTTATTGTTCATATGAGCATTTAATTGTTTATATATTGGTTACATATTAGTATGGTGTACATTAGATATTGCTCCATTATTATTGTGTCAACTTTTGGCAATAACAGTTATCTCTGATGTAAAAATGAATACTTGACAAAGGAGAGGGAAGTTTGAGTTTACAGCATGTGCATAGGAACTTGCTTAAAAACTTTTTTGGGGTCATATTGGAAATCCCTCAGCAGCATTATTACCTTAGGTACAGTAACCAGAAGATACTATCATAAAATGTAAATGACTGTGGACTTCCGGTTGTTTCTGAAAGAGCCTGCATTTAGATTAATGGACAACAGACTGAATAGTAGGTCGTGACCGGTGGCCAAACTCTTTGAAACACAGTAGGCCTATTGTATATGCAAGAGCTGCTAAATTCAAAGCAATGCATGGCTTGGATGCTTCTGTAAATGTATATTAGCCCTTAAGCAAACCAGAAATTATACCAGCTTTCATTTTGTTCTTTAAGAGAACAAAGAGAGAGACAGAAAGAGATGAAACAAACAAGCGCTAGAGAATTCTTTTTTGCAACCTGGACTTCTTTTGACATTGTTTTGAAAGTTGTAGCAGTTGGAAACAGAGGCCTCCTGTCTGATGCAGGCTTCTTTTTTTCGTTTTTCATTGGCAGGGCTTTCTGTCTCCCTCATATTAGAGAAGAAATACTGTTTAGATTTCAATACATGATATTGCTGGTGGAATGAACAGAGCCATTTTCATGGTAAAGTGGATGTTCAAGATGAAGAGTTTATTTAAGCACACTGGTGAGCGACGTTCCTCTTGAATGAGGAGACCTCCTACAGGAAACAAATTTTATCAACTTCATTTTGTTGTTTTTCAAACTTTTCCTCCTGCGGGCACAGCGCTGTAACCTGTTAGCAGAGCTGCACAGGCGGAGGAGTGGTGAACTCGTTCAGAGCCTGGAGAGGCGCGGGACGAGGCTCGGTCGCCGGCGGCAGGGGGCGCTCGAAGACAGGCTGCGACGCAGCAAAGCAGCCGTGCAGGGGGAGGGCAGTGAGGCTGTTGGAACAGGGACCCGACCTTCCCAGTTCTTTCTTTCAAAAGGGAAAAGAAAAAAAAATCAGCCAGCAAACAAAGGGCTCCAGAGAACCAAATGTATGCAACTGAAGAACTTAAAATTACCGCCCCCCCCTTCCCCGCGCGCCCCGGGAACTCAAGAGAGGAACCTTCCTTGAGGTCCTACATGTACTCTGTCAGTCATTTTGCAGCTGTCCGGGCCTAGCATTTTCTCTTCTCCAGCCACATCCCCACTCCCCCACCCCACCCCAATTCGGTGCTCGGTGATTTGGTCCTATTCGTCACCACTTAGGCTGCGTTGAGGGTGACTCCGGCCGCGTGGAGCTGCCGGAGTGGTGCTTCCCAAGTACCCATAGGTGGTGCTAGAGAGGATAAGCACTGACCCCACCGCCTTTTTTTGTAAGGGAGGCGACGTGGAGGGGGCTCACTCGCGACACCTGGTTCTCAGCCCAGCTCTATCCCTAAACCTTCTTGGACTCCTGTTCGTTTGTAAAATGAGTTCTTCACTTGTAAAATGAAGAGATTAGGCGAAATGGATCCTAAGTGCTCAGGTTATGTCTTTTCTTAAAATAAGAAGTGAAAGGTGAAGGTAGTAAACCAAAGGAGTCCACCATAAAGGAAGATTTTTATTATAAAATTTTGAGTAATTGAGGCAAAAGTGTTTTTTCTTTTCTTCACAGTGCGTCGATTAGTCTTCAGCACTCACTTCTTCTCTATAATATATCGCTCAACAGATTTACTGAACTTTTTATCCCTTGGTCAAAACTGAGAGAAGCAGATTCGATTATACCTTAAGTGGAAGTTTTCTCTTTGCTAATGGCTTATTTATGAGATAACAGCACATTTCTTCATCAAGTAAAAATATTGCTTGATAAAGAAACTGATGGATTATGCTTGCATTTGAGCTTTTGTTCTCAGAGCAAATTTTATATACTCTTTTTGGGAATGTCATAATTTAATTGGCCTTAATGAGAACCAGATTGTCCAGTAGGATAAAAAGAAAATTGTCAATCTATGTCACCTTTATCATCCTCAGTGATTGGCAAGGTTGTACTTTGGAATAAGTAGACAAATGTCAAGACTAAGAAGGGCACCAATATGGCAGAGATACTGAATATAGATAATAAATTAATTCATTTTAAAATTACACAAGTGCTTACACTGTATTCAAACAAAATACGAAGCCAGTGGGAGGCAGAATGGAGAATTTAGCAACAGCTCTGTCAGCTGGTGACTTCAGGACTGAAACCTCTCAGCTCTCAGAAGAGGCTTCCTAAGGGCAGGAGTGGAAAGATATGTTTATTTTGTCAAGTATAGGAAAGGACATTGTGCTTCAGAAGAAGAACAAGACGTTATTTCAATGTGAATAAGAATTTTTCTTTTACCCAGGAAGTGAAATGCTCCACAATTTTGTCATTGTGATGCTTTTTCCCTGAAATAGTTGTGCCAACAATTTCCTAAATTCCATGAGGGCACATTTATAGAATTTGTTAGTCTCTGCAGCACCTACTTTGCTTGTGGGCTTTTTCAATAAGAGATACTCAGTTATTGAATTGAATGTTATTGAATTGAATGTTCACATTATTTTTTCTCCCTCTTTAATGCATCAGTACAGCTACAGAAACAAACAAACCAAAAAAAAAAAAAAAAAAAAAAGCAAAAGCCAGTCCTTGCATGAAGTCATAATTTGGCTCATACTAAGTACTGAGTCCATTTCCAGCTCTAATGACTAGATACTCACCACCAGCTCGATCTAGGCTGCTGGGATGGGCTGCACCATTTAGGAGAGACACCGTGTATTGCTCAGATCATTAAGCATGAATGTGCTGAGCACCAACATTCAGATTTAGTACAAGCCATTGGCTATTTCTTAGATCCAGCTTTCTGAGTTTCAAAAATGATTTATTTATACTACTATTAATGCCACTTTTCTCTTTGGGTCACTTCTAAAAAAAAGTTCTTTGCTAAGAGCAGTGTAGTCTATACAGTTCCACGATATTACTGAGTGAGGAGCAGCTGCAGTGGCCAAGCACTTAGTTGAAGCAGAACTATACAGAATCATTTTTATAATCTTCCAGGCAGTGTTGTGTTTGTTCTTTGGGGTGGAGTTGATGATGGTGGCATTGGACCTGGTGATCAAGTTTGTGAAATGCTTAGAATTTGTTTTTCCATTTTTTGTTCAATCTCTATAAACATTTGATAGGCTACTTTTGTTATCTAAGATAAATTCTAAAAAGCCATTTTCTTCCCAAGTATAAGTCCAAACAATTGTCAAAAAATGTACTTAATTTTTGATGAAGATTGAGGTTCTCTGGAATTACTAGGACAGAAACACTACTCGTTAAAAAGCCCTAAATCCTTCAAGCCCTCAAACTTTTCTTCTTCCCTTCTTTCATTGTACTTCACTCCTCAGAAGAGTTTCCAAATTCTGTTTTGCCACACCTACTTGATAATAATTTAATATGCTACTCTTCCTGAAAATATTTAATTATTGGTAGAAATAAATCTATCTACTAAGGAATAAAATGTTAAATGGGAATTTCAAGCCTTAGTCAACATGTGAGAGTTTATTTTTTCAGGGTACTAGGATCTTTTCAATTTTCTTAAAATTAAACTCATTAGTGGTAACTAATACCAAAATGTGCCATCTATTTAATCATTAGAACTCTAAGCTAAAATATCTTAGCAATTACTTATCTAGAAAAGCTGTAAGGAAAGAATCATGCAGACTCACCAGTCATTCACTTATTCAATCTTTTTAAGTGATAGATTGCTTTGGGCTGAGACCTATTGGTGCTGATGAGTGAAAAAGGCCTGAGGCATGGTTCTTATACAGAAAGTTCACACTCTAGAGTTAGAGAGAGCCCTAGGGAATTGCAAATGCGCTCATAACCTGGGGTCACTGTGGGGATGGCTAAAAGGAAGGTTGTCTAAGGGCCAGAGTTGATCGTGGTCTTTGGAAAGTATGCTCCTCCCTCTGGGATGAGAAGGCAGCACAGACCATGTCAAGTATATCCTGGACAGTTAAGAATTTCCTCCTGGGCCACGTATTTGTCAATGGGCAGTAAACTAGGTCTGTCTCTTAAAGATGTGGTCAAACCAGAATTATTATTATTATTTTTTAAAAATTTTTATTAAATCATAATTGTGTACATTGGTGCAATCATGGGGCACAATGTGCTGACTTCATATACAATCTGAAATATTTTCATTGAACTATTTAACATAGCCTTCATGACCTTTTAATCACTATATGAATACATTTATATTCTACATTTA
>CAUYRH010160062.1:0-14186 GCA_963574655.1 Perodicticus potto
TCTCTAGTAACCTCAATCAGAAATGATAAAGGGGAAATAACAACTGATGCCACAGAGATACAAGAGATTATCTCTGAATACTACCAGAAACTTTATGCCCAGAAATTTGATAATGTAAAGGAAATGGATCAATATTTGGAATCATACCCTCTCCCTAGAGTTAGCCCAGATGAAATAGATCTCCTGAAAAGACCAATTTTAAGCACTGAGATCAAAGAAACAATAAAAAATATCTCCCAACAAAAAAATGCCCTGGTCCGGACAGTTTTATACCAGAATTCTATCAAACCCTCAAAGGAGAGCTTATTTCCATACTGCAGAAATTATTCCAAAAAATTGAGGAGGAAAGAATCTTTCCCCACCCATTCTATGAAGCAAACATCACCCTGATACCAAAACCCGGAAAAGACCCAACTAAAAAGGAGAATTTCAGACGAATTTCCCTAATGAATGTAGATGCAAAAGTTATCAAAAAAATCCTTATCATCAAAAAAGTCATACATCATGATCAAGTAGGTTTCATCCCAGGAATGCAAGGCTGGTTTAATATACACAAGTCCATAAATGTTATCCACCACGTTAACAGAAGCAAAAACAAAGACTATATGATCCTCTCAATAGATGCAGAAAAAGCATTCCATAAAATCCAGCATCCTTTTCTAATTAGAACACTGGGGAGTATAGCCATAGGTGGCACATTTCTGAAGTTGATTGAGGCTATCTATGACAAACCCACAGCTAATATTTCACTGAATGGAATAAAACTGATAGCTTTTCCTCTTAGATGTGGAACCAGACAAGGTTGTCCTCTGTCACCATTACTATTCAGCGTAGTGCTGGAAGTTCTAGCCAATACAATTGGACAAGACAAGAAAATAAAGGGCATCCAAATGGGAGCAGAGGAGGTCAAACTCTCCCTCTTTGCTGATCATATGATCTTATACTTAGAGAACCCCAAAGACTCAACCACAAGATTCTTGAAAGTCACCAAAAAATACAGCAATGTCTCAGGATATAAAATCAATGTCCACAAGTCAACAACAGCCAAGATGAGAGATTAATTAAAGACACAATTCCCTTCACCATAGCCCCAAAGAAAATGAAATACTTAGGAACATACCCAACAAAAGAGGTGAAGGACCTCTATAAAGAAAATTATGAAACCCTAAGAAAGGAAATAGCAGAGGATATTAACATGTGTGGATATTTTTCTGGGTATTTTTTAAAATTTTCTCTTCATCACTGGTTTATAGCAACTTGAATACAATATGCTTTAGTGTAATTTTCTTTATATTTCCTTTGCTTGGGCTTTATTGCATTGAGTCTGTGGACTTACAGTTTTCATCATTTGGCAAAATTATGACCATTTCATCTTTAAATATTTTCTTTCCTCTCTTCTTTTTCCTCTACTTTGGGATTCCATGTACACATATGTTAGACTACTTGAAGGTACCTTACAAGTATCCACTGATGCTCTTTACAATAATTTGTATTGTATTCTTTACTATGTTTTTATTATTTTTTTCTGAGTTGCATTTTGGATATTTTCTATTGCTAATCTTTTCACTACTCTTTTTTCTCTATATTGTCTCCTCCCATCCAGTGTATTTACCATTATTAATCCCACCCAATGTTATTCCATTAACACCACCAAGTGTATTTTTCATTTTCATGTCAGACATTGTAGTTTTCAAATTTAGAAGTTTGATTTGGGGCTTTTTTTATATCCTCCATATTATTACTTAACTTCCGAACACATGGACTATAGTTCTAAGAACTGCTTTAATGCTTTTGTCTATTAATTCTAGTGTCTGTTTTAGTTCTGGGTTGGTTTCAATTCATTGGGTTTTTCCCCTGTATCATGGATAGCGTTTTCTAACTGCTTTGCATGCCCACTAACTTTTGATTGGCTGCCAAGCATTGTGAATTTTACCTTTTTGGGTGCTGGATATTTCTGTATTCCTATATATCCTTGAGCTTTATTCTGAGATGCAGTTACTTGGAGACACTTTGATTCTTTTATGTCTCACTTTTAAAATTCGTTAGGTAGGACTAGAACAGAATTTAGCCTATAGCTAATTATTCCTCACTACTAAAGCAGGACAATCATGAGTATTTTATGTAATTTCCTTTAAATAATGAGAGATGAGATTCAACTATGACTAGATTGAATGTAGTGTCTGGAACTTTTCCATGCGCTGCGTGACCAGGATTGATCCTTCTCATCTGCTTGAATGGTTCTTTCCTGGCCTCAGGTAGTTTCCTCACTGGTTGCTCAGTACAGTAGTCCCTCCTTACCTGCAGGGGATATGTTCCAAAACTCCCAGTGGATGCCTAAAACCACAGGTAGTACTGAGTCCTATATATACTATGCACAAATTTCTTTTTTCTTCTTCACAACTTCATTGATAGAAGTTTCATTCTTACCATAGATCTTAGAAGTTCAGTGTACAATTTTTTTTTCTTTAAGAACTTTCCTCTTTTCACTGAAATGAAGCACTTTGTGACTTCTCTTCAGCATATCTGAATTGCTGGCATCATTACTTTTGTGCTTTGCAGCCATTACTAAGTAAAATAAGGGTTACTTGAACCCAAGCACTGCAATACCTTAATAGTCAATTTAATAATAGCTACAACTACTAAGTGACTAACAGTGAGGTAACATACAGCATGGACACTGGGCAAAGAGATGATTCATGTCCCAGGCAGGACAGAACAGGACAGCATGAAATTTCATCATTTCCTTAGAATAGTGTGCAATTTTAAACTTCTATATTGTTTATTTCTGGAATTTTCCATTTAATTATTTTAGGACTATAGTTGACTGCGAGTAACTGAAAACATAGCAAAAGCACTAATAAGGGGAGACTACTGTCCTGTGGTGAATACTCTTCAGACCTCTTTAGTTCTATTTCTCTAGAGCCCTCTAGCACTTTAGTCTGCAAACTGTAGCCATCTTGGTCTTCTTGGATTCCTATTCAACTTCTCCATTCAAAGAGTCACCCAGCTATGCCTATGTCCCTGCTCCCTACGCTAACTGGAAGTCCTCTCTAGGCAGTAAGCTGAGGCCACAGAAGGGTTTGCCTCATTTACTTCCTGTTTCTCAAAGTTCACTGTCCTCCATTTCCCGATGTTTAGTGTCTGGAAAACCACTCTTTGTCAAACACTGTCAGAGTTTTTATGGTTGTTTCAGGTGGAAGGATAAATCCAGTTCTTGTTACTTCTCTTTGGCAGAAGCAGACAACCATAGATTGTCTTTTGTTTACCATTTCCACTCTTCACAAGTTTTTAAATTTTATCTAACAACATCAGTACTCTAATTCCCAGAACATTCGATGAAAGATAAACTCCTACTGAACTCCCTCCTTAGGATTTGGCTAATAACCAACCATGCAGGGCCTAATTATAATTAATCGTTTGAGAGATTGATAACATGGTCAAGTTTGTATTTCTGGGTAACTGTTAATAAATTGTGGCAGACCCAAGAGGCTCTGCTATTACAAACATGGCTAAAAATGAACTGAAAAGAATTCATTTATGTGGTACCCCCAAATCTCCCCCAATTCCAGCAGAAAGGTTTAGGCACCAGGAGAAAATCTTGGCTCAGAGACCTATGATATTTATCTTAGTACATTTCTCCCTTGGGATAAGCAAGGTAATTTCAAACAACATCCATTATTTGAAGTCAGTTGGAAAATTAGTGCTACAGGATATTAAACAGTACCTATGTAGCCTTCTAGAGACAATGTACAACTGCAATGTGTTCATTATGCCAGGATATAATTTACCCTTTCAGAACATGCTACTTCCCTCTGTGCATGCCACAGCTTACAGGAATAACCAATTAAGGCACAGTTTCCATTGTGTTTCTCTCTGAGTACTTACAGTGCTACAATTATAAACCACAGTGGGTTAGATCACAGTAGGCATGAATTGGGATACTCCCTCTCAAAAATTAGAGACAACTGGTCACCAATGGTTCCCAAGGGTTGGAGTGGGGGTGGGGACATTAAAAATAGTTAAATTAACTCCCTCTGGTCATCAGACATAATAGGATCCAAAAAAGAAATGGTCACAATGTATCTGGTTATTTCTACGTGTTGTAAAAATATCAATATATCTACTAATATACATATTCCCTTTTCTTAAGTTTTTAAAGAAATTAGCTTTAATGATCAAAAAGCAAGAGGTAAGTGAGCCTGCTCAAATTCTTCTCCACTATGTGCCACCGAGAATTAGCTTTAGCCTTGGTAAAAGTTTCAGACTAAAATTGTGCAAATGACTGAAGCTGAATGTCCTAAGTTCTATTGATACCAAAGCAGTGATGATGACTGATGTTATATTTGTCCATCAGAGAAATTAAAATGCAAATTGTTCATGACTATGTTTGTGTACAAACTTGCAATTATGTGGGCACAACAGGCCCCTGTGAAGCAATGGAAGGTAAGGATTATGGAGCAAAAGAGGAATAGACATCAGAGAATGCTTCTTTATTAATTACAGCCTGCTTACTGCCTTGTGAGATCAAGAACCTTTTTCATTAAACAATCAAACTTTACACTTATTTGTATAACAGAACATAGAATTTATTTTATCATTTTCAAAAAAAACAAAAAAAACAACCAATCCCTATTAAATTCTTTTAAATCCTCGGGAGTAATTTAGTTAAAAAGGGCATAGTTAAAATGAAAAGGCTTTTATGAAGGTGATAAATTTAATCCATAATGCCCACATGACAACATTATAGCAGATGTTCATACCACCATATGAAAATGCAATAAGACTTAAAATCACATATTAAAAATTTGTGATTTGATTGACTTATGCTTGGATTTTTTTTATGCTGCAGGAACTCAGACCAGAGAGCAATGGACCAGTTTCTGGAAAAAGGATGCAGCAGGTGACTTGGAGCTGGGTTTATAGCTGATACTTTTTCTCCACTTTACATTTGCTGCCTTGAATTGCCTTGACTTGGATTTAATAAAGTCTGGCAAAGAGTCTCTGGTATTTGAGCAAACCTTACCCATAACAGAGTCTGGCTGAGAGACTGTCATTCTGAATTCTATTTTATCTCTGTGTAATTCAGTTCGTAGTCACAGTATTCAAGGACAGCATGCTCACTGGGTAAGAGATTACCATTTGCGTAAGCAAGCTGGTGAAAAATTGCAGGTATGTGTTCCCTAGGTATTGTGTGACAAGACACCTGGAGTGAATTACTGGAATGCTCTTTTAAAAGGAAAGGTTTTTGAACTGGCTTCACGTGTGCAAGTAAAGACAAAATGTCATAATGTCTGATGGCTGAAAGCCAAAGGGGCTGCTTCTCTTTTAATAGATGGGTGAAGAGTTATGTTCAAATTTCTTCTCACTTTTCAACCTGATTGCCCAGCATCTGTTCTTCCCAGGACATATGATTCAAATAGAGCCTGGAATTCTCACAAAAAGCACTCTCTGGAAACTTTCATGGTTAGCTTAATATCATGTCCATGCATGAAGGAATAACAAGGAATGAGCCCACGTTATAGATGAAACAATGAGATTTATGTAAAAGGCAAGGGCAGCCTTCTCAATGTAATAGTTTGAAGTTTGGAAGGTAATATAATTTGAACATTTAGAATTTTTAAATAGTGGAATATTATTCATGAAAAGGAAAAGCAATACTCATGAAGCACATTACAATGTAGGTTTTGTTCTAACTTTTTTTTGATTGTCACTACCTTTAGGACTTGTTCTCGTTGGCCAAATTGTATTCTGCAATCACATATATTTCCTCCCAACATAATGCTGAATAGATTATTGCTTTTGCTTTTGTTTTAAACAAAAGTGATAACTCGTGCAAGGTAAAAGATGTGAAAACTGAAAACATGGAACATTTCCTATTTATGCTGCACAATTCACAATCAAAACTTCATAAATGCATTAGCAGTATGTGTTACTCCATTCCAGCTGTCCAATCAGCAAGTTGAGAATGAACTTTTTAGGAAGTTTAAGATGAAAAAATTGTAAGTGAGAAGAGAAAGAGTGCAGAAAGCATTTGTGATGGAGAAAGTATGATCCAGGAGAAGAGATAAAAAATCATTTATAAAGTATTAAAAAAAGGGTAATAGTACTCTTTAAACATAGCAGTGTCTTTTTTCAGGGTGTAATATGAGAATATATTAACAACTGCTATTTCAATTTTAGGTATGATTCTAACAAGCTTGCAATAAACTGCACATTTTACAGAAAAATATAATGAGAATGATACTCTTACCATCTGCTTTCTTTGAATCATTTCCGACATTAGAGTGATCCTTCTTGTCTGTCTTATTTTTACTATCTTTCAAGTCACCTGAAAGTAATAAACATGACAAACAGTGTATGTATGCAGCTGGGGGGGGGGATGCTATAAACATCTTTATACCTGTCAAGGTAAAAAAAAATGCAGCATCATTTCACAGTCATGAGGGAGTACACGTCTGAGTATAAATATCTTTTGTAACCACATGTTAGATCTTGGAAACTGGATTATGATCTAGAAATTGACACTGAAAGTTCCTGTCAAATAGAGTTGTACTGAAGTCAATGATATTTATCTCCCAAGAAAGGTAGTTCAGTTTTATTGTTGGGCTATGGAGTGAGGAAAATCCTGGCTAAATATAAGCTCTACCACTGAATAGCTATTTAACTCACTGAACTTTGGTTTTCTTATCTGCAAAATGAGGATATTGATACCTACTTTATAGGCATATTATAAGGATAAATGCATTTAAAGCATGCAAGTACTAAATGTAGTATCTGGTATGTCATTCAATGAGAGCCGTCATTGTTTTAATTAATTATCTTGTCAACGTGTACTTTGTAAGGTGAAAAACACCACTCTTAACAAATGTAAAATGAACACATGGCAAATGTATTTAACCCGTCTGAGAAGGAACCAATGAGAGAGTAGTGATGATTTTAGGAGCATTTAAGAAACTTGATATTTATAGGCATTTAAAAACTGTGTTAAAATAAGATTCCTAGGTTAGAGACAAAACTGGTTAAGTTCTACAGGACAATAAAATGATAATCTTTGGGGTTATCTTCTCTACCAGTTAAAAAAATAGATAAGTTAAGTATAACTTTATAATTCATAGGCTAGAATCAAATAGGAAATAGCAAAGTTGCAAAAACAACCATATTCTTCAAGAGCAGGCATCAGCAAATTATAACCCTTACGTCAATCTTACTGCCACCTGTTATGATAAGGTTTTATTGAAACGCAGCCATGCCCATTCATCTGCATATTGTCCAGGGGTGCTCTCATGCTGCAGTTGCAGAGTTACATAGTTGCGACAGAGTCATGCAATGCCAGAAATACTTTCAACCTGGTTCTTTACGGAAAAAGTGTGCTCCCCTCTGTCTAAGATAACTTAATAATTCTTGGGCAGGTCTATTCTATAATATGCCAGTGTGACATAGAGGTCAGGAACCACTTGCCCTAGACTTAGTTTCAAACTTTGAATGTTTTTCTTACCAATCTTACAACTTTTTTTTTCTGTGCATAAAAACAAGAATACATTACTATTCGAACACTGGTACCTACTGAAGCAAAAAGATCCTAATCATAATTGGAGTAAGCTGGGCCTCCAAGATGTGTGTGTGAAGGAAAAGATTTATCTTTTTTTAAAACTTATTTTCTTTGTGCCAAACAGTGTGCTATGTACTTTGCATGAATCATTTCTCTAAATTCTTATAAAAATCCCATTATGAAGGTACTACTATTGAAAGTAGACAAATTCATCAATGAGTCATTCACTAAATAGCCTATTTGTTAAGCAATCAACTCACCAATTGATTGAGGATGTTTTCCAGATCTGTGGTTTTTGTTAAGGTCACTGCAGCAATATGGGAAGACACTGACCAGTCCATCTATGCTGAGTGGTGTGGACCCCCTCACAGACATGTGTTTCACACCCAACCATGGACTGGAATCTGCATCTCCCTCTGGCAGCAAAACTGCTTTGGTCAAGTACTATAGATCTGGTTTAAGCCATTTGTCTAATAGCTTTTGAACAAATGGCAATTGTGCTTCCTGGAAAGTGATTTAGCTTAAGTCTGCTTGTAGGGTATTGACCTAAAATTTGCATCATCACCTCCATTTAATAGCTAAGAACCCTGAGGCACGACAAAGTAATTTACCACAGGCTACAGGAGCTTTCAACTACTATATTTATAACTTCCCTGTAATGCTCAATTTTGATTTTAGACTTCTGTTTACTTCGAAATGCCTTCAGCCTACAAATCTATAAGGTAATAGTTATCTAAGGATAATTCAAGACCAGTTTTGACTGTGATATATTCCACAAAGCACATGCTTCTAATGGAATTTGATAAATCCTAAGCGAAGGAAGAAGTCAACAAATTTCCCAGATTTCCTCTCATTTGTAATTCTGAAACAGGATGTACTGGCTGGAAGGATTGAAAGGGGAGTCTTCCCTGGCCAGGGTCCAACGAAGCTGCCAAATACTGGTTTTTCTGTTTGTTTATTTGTTTTGTTGTTCTTGTTTTGAGACAGTCTTACTATGTCACCCTCAGTATGGAGCCATGGCGTCACAGCTCAGAGCAACCTCAAACTCTTGGGCTTAAGCAATTCTCTTGCCTCCGCCTCCTGAGTAGCTGGGACTACAGGTGCCTGCCACAAAGCCTGGCTATTTTTTGGTTGCAATTGTCCTTGTTGTTTGGCAGGCCCAAACTGGGTTCAAACCTGCCAGCTCCAGTGTATGTGGCCAGCACCCTAGCCCCTAAGCTACAGGCGCCGAGCCTGGTTTTTCTGTTTTAAGAAAGAAATGTCAGAGATGAACTCGAGGATCTTGATTCTTAAAGACAACAGGATGTCTTCTAGAAGTCAGAAGAACTGGTTCAATTTGCTAGATGCTAGCCAGCAGCCCATGGCAGCCTCTCCTCTTAGCCAGGGTTGAGGAGGCTATGGGAGGAAGTTGCTTTGATGGAAAGCAAAGCTTAGGGGATCCTATAATTGCCAGTAAGGGCCCAAACTTTGAGAACTCCCCTAACCAATGTCCTTCAGCTCTAACCCGGGAAATATCCTGGGCAGCCCAGAAAGAAGGGTGCCAGGAAAGTTCCACATGCTCGTTTGATGATATTCCTTGAGAGAACCCGTTAGGCTAGGTAATTTCCCATGGGTCATATAGTGTAATGGCCAATGTGAGCTATTACTCAATAAATAGGGGAAGCAAAAGAGCCTTTCTGCACCATTATAAATCATTTTAATTAGGCTGCTGTAACACAGTCCCAAAGCACCATTAGCCTTTCTTATTATTGCTCCAAATTGATTTCTTTTCCCACCTCTCATTTAGTACTTATTTTTTAAGGGAAATGTAGACTGTTGCTTACTTTGAAATTAACACAGCTGTGAAATCAAGCTAGCCTAGTTGAAGATGCAGGCTCCTGTTTTGTTTCTTATAGGCTCTCCCTCTATTTTACTTAAAAATAAAATATTGCCATCTCTGTCCTCTTTGGATCTTTGCTTATAGTCTCTGGTAGAATTTATAACCTTCTTTGTGACATATTTGTGTTCACTGGTTTCTTTCACTGATTAGACCTGAGGTTGGCAAACTATGGCCCATGAACCAAACCTGGTCCCATTTCCTTGTTTTCTATGACACAAACTAAGACTAGCTCTTGCATTATTAAATGGTTAAAAAAGGATGACTATTTAATAATATATGACAATTATGTAGAATTCAAATTCCAATTTCCATAAATAAAGGTTCATTGGAACACTTGCTAATTTCTTTATGTATTATCATGGCTGCTTTTACAATAAAATGGAAATGCTGAGTAGCTACAAAAGAGACTTTATGTCCCATAAAGTCTGAAATATTTACTACCTGGCCAACTATAGAAATAGTACACCAAACTCTGGAATAGATACATTACAAGCTTCTATAGACAGCAGTTACGTTTTCCTATTTCTCCAATTCCTTCCACTTCCCCCAACCCCTGATACCACCAAACCTCACAAATAGTGGAATTGAGAATTGAGACTCATACAGACCTGACTTAAACTGGAGATATCTACTCAATGGCTGCTTGACCTTACACAAGTGATTTAACCTTTCTGAGTCTCAGTTTACTCCTCTGCAAGAGATGTAGCTAAGTGATCTGGTTATCTCAGGATAATTCAAGACCAGTTTTAACTGTGATGTATTCTATAAAGCATACACTTCTAATGGAATTTAACAAATCCTGAGGTAAGATAAAACATTTTTTAATGTTCCAGATTTTTAAATAATTCAATGTAGGTAAATTCTCAAATGTAATGTCCTATACATGCTAAGCATTCAATAAATGATGCTGTTCTTATGATCACTGCTTTTATTAAGAGAAATGACATTTTCATCCCACTCTGCTACAAAAAAAAAAAAGAAGAAGAAGAAGAAGGAAAAACATATCTTGCCTCTCTTACCACCTCTTACATACTCCTCCTTGGAGAGGAGGGATTTATCTAGGAGGTGGAGTGCAGCCAGCCACCCTCATCCCATTCCCCTTTGAGGGGGACATGCATATTTTCTGTCACTCCAGAAACAGCCTCCTTCTAGGGAGATGGTGCACACAGGAGACTGACTGTCCACTCACCCATGTGGGCAGTGAGCTTTCAGGACTGTGCGGGGTGATTAATACTAATTTCCACCTTGTGGGCAGGGAGGCACTGGCTAGAGTCTACAGGGTGGCAGGGATGGGCCAGAAATATATAGTTCTCCCCAGGGAGAATGGCACAGGTGAGCAGGTGGCTGCTTCTGATGGGATCCTGATGGCATCCACAGCCCAGGGAGGTGGGGTCAGCAGGAATCTGACGAGGAGGGAAACTTAGCTCTGTGGGCTGCCATCCCAGGTGAAGTTGTTTGCCAGTTTCCATTTGCCACATCATTAACATGGGAAAAGAGCCTTTCACCACAGCAACTCTACTCACCATTCTGTTGCTTTGCTCCTGGTGACTTCTCAGCTTTGGAATTCTTCCCGTGAGCATTGTCACTTTTGTTTGTGCGCGTTCCATTGACTTGATTCTTTGCTTCTCCAGAGGTCTTTTTCTCAGCCTTGCCAGTTGTGCCTTCCTCAGCCTGGATTTTGGCTTCCATTTCCTTTTGCTGCTCTTCTGCAGCCAGCCGGGCCTTTTCCTCTGCTTCCTTCTTGGCCTTCTCCTCTGCATCACAGCAAGTTAGGCAAGGCACAGGAAAGAGAAAAAGAGGCCATGACATTAGAAAATTATGTCTTTTAATACACTGAGAGGACATAAGATATTGATGAGTATTTGAGTATACTTCTGGCTACTTCAAGTCCGATTGGCATGTTCATTTAGGAAACCAACAAAATAGGTTCATAATGATGTTGTTTCTGGAAATAGTAAGTTAGAGGAAGGTGCAGGGAGAAAATAAAACTAGGATAATGATTCATAAACAAATATTGTAGTGGTATTATTAATATTATTATTGATGGCTTCTGTTGCATGTGTCTGCTATGCCATCTATTCCACTACATGCTTTTCAAGGATTATTTCTTTTCATCCTCAAAACAATCTTGGAGCAGCTACTATTACAGTGACTGTATTTGACAAATGTGAAAATCAAGGCTCAGAAACAATCCAAAAACATTTCCACCACCACAATAGAAATGGGATTTATATGTAGGTTTGCTTAGGACCTAGAATTTAAACATAAATAACTGATTACAAAACAAAAAGTCAGGGAAAATAACCACCACTAGAAAAATACACATTTAGGACACTGTTAATTTAAAAATAGAAAGAAGATGATTAAACCTTATGAAAAAAAAATGGTCCTCAAATTGTCCACCAGATGAGAGGGTCATTAGGTTGGGCAGGTGCCTGGTCTTTGTCCTCCCTTTGATAGCACTGTTTCCAATTTGGCAGATTACAAAAGTGATTGACTCTGAGCTTAATCAAAAACACAGCATAGGGGTGGAGGCAAGATGGCTGACTGGAGCCAGCTTTCCACAGAAAATCCTGTCCAGAAAGAGAGTTGAAGGACAGAAGTTTAGCAAGTAAGCTGATGGTTTGGAGCTGAGCCAAGAGAGAAGGTTGAAGAACGCACATCAATCCTGCTGAGGTGAGCTGCAACCCCAAGGAAACAAACAATAGGTACAAAATTCATCGCCAAGCAGATGGGAGTCCCCTTCCTCATGAGAACAGCTCACAGTACACTCTATACAGACAAGCAAGCAGAGTTCAGATCCCCTCCTATTTTATCCCAGGGAGAGAACCTCTAAAAAACAGAACTCCTTCTCTAGAGAGGACTTACGAATGTGCCATGGCTCTCTCTCGCTAGGCATAAAACTGTATATATTCTCTACCTGCAATTCTGAACTCCCAGCACTCCCCTCCACTCTCACCCCAAGGTCTGGAAGCCTGTCCCCCATGGAGTCCAGATACTTGGGCATTTTCTCAAGAGGGGTGGACAGGGCATTGACACTTGCTGGTCTGTGTTGATTCTGTGGCAGCGGAGTAAGGAGAAGATAGTCAACTGAGAGGGAACCATAGGGGAGAGGGAGAGGCACAAATCAACAGCAGCAGCATCAGGAACAATAGGGCTCACACCCCTGGGAATAATTTGGAGAGATACTCCCTGTCTCTCTGGGCAACCAGAGGAAGCCGGGCATCTTCTCCGGTGGCAACCACTGGCAGAAAAGATCTGGGATGGAAATTCAGGCCAAGTGAGTAAAAGGTATGCCTGAGGTGGTACCTGCCGGGGGTGGGGGGTGGGTGCACGGGGACTAGAATATGCCTGCGCAGAGAAGGCATACTCCCAGGGCACGGCTAAAACAGAAGGACTGCTTTAGTGAGCCTAAGACACACCCAAACCTCAGGGGATCATAGCTGAGACAAAGGCAGGCAGGAAGAGGCAGAAACCGAAAACTGACTGTGAGGTCTAGCCATGCCTGCCCCAACACAGACTGCAGCTGAGACAGACATGTCACCTCCAGGCAGTGGCACAGACCAGGGCTGAGTTGCAGTTTCTGTGAACTCAAACAGTGTCTGATCCACAGGGGAATATAGCTGGGACAGACACAAATACTGCAAAGTTGTTCTGTTCTGTCAGCAACATCAATCAGGTGTGGGGCTGGAACTGAGTGAACCGCCCCAGCCTCCATTAAGCACCTGAGGCTTTCAGGCCTCACCTTCCCCTGCCGGATAGTGGCAGAGAGCAGTGGCCTGGCCAAGAAGACACAGATTTCCCTGTGACTCAGGCAGGCATAAACCTCTGGAGCATCTGCTCATTGGAGGAAAATGGGTCACAGGCCTGTGGGGGTACCAGTGACTGGGTGTGACAGAGGTGCAAGGTGGGGAAGGAGGCATCAAACTTCCCAGACTAATTCATTTGCTGGGTTGGTCCTTCTGACCTCATGGAGCACCGCAGTTAGTCATACTTGAGCTGCCAGCAGACTCTGCTATCTAGTTGCTGGAGACCTTTTTGAACTATCCCACCTGAGACTGGTGCTGACTGGGACAATTGATTTGGACCTCTTGAACTGGGCCGACCACTTGAGGACTATCCAAAGTGGTCCCCTGGTGTGTGGTTGTGGGAAGGTTTGATTTTCCTTTTCCAGTGTTGCCCCTGGGGGGCAGGGTCACTTACTTGTTGGTATTTCTCCACAGCTGAGACTTCAACTCAGAATAACTGATTCACTAGGGTAGGACAGAGACCAGCTGAAAACAAGACAGAGCCACTTAGCCCCACCACACCAACCAGGTCCCCAGTTTCTCAGGCTGTAGCACTGTACAGGTCCTTGGCAAAGCTCTAGGGGAAAAGGTAAACACACTAGTCCCAGCTCTTGGACAAAAGGCTAGTTAATCACTACTCCAGAGCCCCCAAACCAACTTCACCTTATCTGCTCATATAGCCAAACGATGAAAAATTATCATGGGTGGAATCATTGGAAAAACTCCAGTAACATGAATAACCAGAGTAGATGACCGCCCCCCCACCAAAGGAACCATATGGTGGACACAACTGAAGATCCTGTTCATAAACAGATGGCTGAGATGGCAAAAATCGAATTCAGAATTTGGATTGCAAATAAGATTAATAGAATGGAGGTAAAGTTGGAATTAGAAATTCAAGGAGCATTTCAAAAGTTGTCTCAAGAATTCAATGAATTCAAAGACAAAATCACCAAAGATTTTGACACAT
>CAUYRH010160070.1:0-32414 GCA_963574655.1 Perodicticus potto
AGAAGCCATTTTAACCCATTAAATATCATGAATGTTATATTAATCAGGTTGATAAAAATATCTCCGATTGTATGGGAAGCCCGCACACTGTACTCCAAGACTGAATTATTGTACACAGTTATGACTCAATAAAAAATAATTAAAAAAAAACAAAATAAAAAAAAATAAAGGCTTGCCTTTGTGTGGCTTATGTAGGGTGGTCTTCTAACCCTACATCCTCTCCCAGGCATATCCAATGTAAATGCTACCACACTGGTCCAGTCCACTAACATCTCTGCTATAGACTTTTGCTTAAGTGTTTTCTCTGTTTCTATCCTTGCCACCTTCTTTGCAGCTCAGTAGCTAGAATGATCCACTTAGTCAGTGCCTAACACTATTCTCCTAAACCCCTAAAGGCTTCTTGTCTCCAAATAGGGGCCAAAGTTCTATGAGGGCTGCTGGTCTTGTCTTGCCTGTCCCCTGACTGCATAGGCTACCATGTCCTCCTCACCTCTCCTGCTCCAGCTGTGTTAGCCTTTTATTGTTATTCGGAAGCACTAAGCAATTCCCACCTTGGCATCCTATGATGTCTCCTCCTGGAATGTGCTTCCCTCGGGTATCCCCATTGCTTCATTTATCTACAGGTCTCTGTAAAACACCATCTTATAAGAAAGGTCTGCTCCTCTCTCTTTCCTGGATCAGCAATCCTCTCCCCAGTTTACCACTTGCTGTTTCCCTGAATGTTTTTCACAAGCATGTAATGTATGGTCGATTTATTTCCTGATTATCCTCTAGAACAGTGGTTCTCAACCACAGGAACTGTACTAAGGGGCCACAGCATTAGGAAGGTTGAGAACCACTGCTCTAGAATGTGAGCTCCAAGACTGTAGGCATTCTGTTTTGGTCTCTGCTCAATGTCTTGTTCATAAAATAGTTCCTCACAAGCAGTAGGCACCCAGTAGGTGTTGACTGAATAAATGAAGACTTGAATCAGGAATATAAATCTAAACTTTTAAGCAACAGCTCTCGAAATTGGCCCTGGAATCAGATATTGGTGACTGTGAATTCTTACTTTGTTTTCTGAATCCTCATACCCACGATTTTGGCGTTTTATCTCCTTGGTCAGTTTATGGTGTTGCTTCTCCTGAAAATGCACAGGGGTATATGATTTTTTGCTAACCCGTTTTGGGTTTATCACCCTTATGTTATGAACATGAAGCATCAGCTAAGCAGAATGTTATTCAAGGATCATAGTAACTGAACTTGTTAAAAATCAAATCTTGCCCCTCTCCTTCTCTATTAGTAAGGGGCCTACAGAAAACAGATGGTTCCCACAGATTGAGTAATTTGGCTAGAGTTCAAAAAAGGTATTATTTTCAAACTACAAGGCAGAGTGCATTACCCTGAGGCCAGCAGCAGCCTTTTCTGATGCCCCCCAAGGCCTAAAGGAAAAGGGGAGGGAAGGTTATTGGGAGAGCTGTAGAAAAGGCCGCCTGAGAGACCAGCAGCCTTGAGTGGGGGGATACAACCAGCCTGGGATAAGCTCCAAGGACGACTTCTTTCTCCTCCCTTTTCATCTCTGACAGAGGCTTCCCATTGGCTGAGTCAAAAGGCAAGAGAACCCTGTAGTGTGACCCTGAAAAGTGGGCCTCTGAGGCAGGCAGCAGGATGGCAGAGGAGGGGGCAGATCTGGAGGGCTAATGAAGTGTCCAGCAGGACATCCAAGTGCTCACCACCAAACTGGAGCCTTGCTCTCCTCCTCCACACCAGTCCCTTCTCATCCATTCACACAGCAGCCAAGATAAAACCATCCATCCCTTCCTGTTGGTCCCTTTTATAAACCAAATCATTCAATGGCTTTCCATTATGCATAGAATAAAATCCACCCTAACTGTAGTGGGGTAAGAGCCCCAGGAGAGGCTGACTGGTCCCTCTGCTCCCCTCAGCTCAGTGGCTCCCTGTGCCTGGAACACCCTTTCCTCAATCCTTTATTTGAACATCATCACCTCAGTAGGCCTTCTCTGTCCTCTTGTGTAAAGGAAGTCTTACGTTTATTCTCTGTCAGAGAATATTTTCTTCACAGCATTTAGCATAAACCACACATGGTTCCTCCCCTTCTCTATCCTTTGCTGTGATTAGTCTGACTGCAAACAAAGCAAAGTACCTTCCTTCTGGGCACAGGCTTTCTCTATCTCGTTCACTATATAATTCTCAGAATCCAGAACAATTTCTGCCCCAGGGATTTCCCAGTAAATATTTAGTGTTTGAATGAATGAACGTTCTTTTCAATATAAAAATCTTCCCATATATGTAATAATGAGGAAAAAAAAGCTTACCTTCAAGATTATCTTGAATGTTTTTGAATTCTTCTCTCACTAGTATTTGAGGCATCTTAAATATATTATTAGTAAGTATGTATATATATATTCAAATATATATATATATATTTGAACAAAATTAACTTTCTAACGAAAAAGCTGTTTTTTTATAGCTCTGGCAGATTTTTTTTTTTTTTTGTGGTTGGTGTATTATATCTTCAATGAAAGTTAAGCTAGAAAATGAACAAAGAACCCTTTATTCAATTCATAGTTTCATAGCATAGCTAATTACATGCAGCTGACTTCCAGCGTGACTTATGGGAATTCGGGGTTGTACAGTAATAAAGATTGAGTTTTTGTGTCAGAAAGAACTGGCCAAACTCCAGTTAAACCATTAACTGGCAGGTAATACTATGACAAGTTGTTTAGCCCTTCTTCACCCATAAAAATGAGATAATGTGACCTAATTTGTCGAGTTGTTGCAGGACTGCAGGTGGTAGCACGGATCATCTTGTTTTTCTGTGTCCACTGTGTCCCCTTCAAAAAAAACATATACTCATATCTTCTTTCCTTTCCCTCAAGTTTTCTACTTCATCGATACTTTTTCCATAAGTTGTGTTTTATTAGTCTTTGGATCTCATGTCCAAATTTGGGATATTGGGGATCTTGCTAGAAGGCATTTCTGTCCACACTTCCCTCTGTAAAGTTGAATTCATTCCCTGATGGAAGCAGCCTGAAGCTTGATGGTGCCCATGACAAACTGCAGACCCACCAGGCTTTTCCATTGGCATCATATTTGCCAGACAAATGTAGACAGCACTTTATGAAGCAAAGCACTTTATTAGTACTTTGAGCCTCTAAGGGACAATTTGAGTTGGAAAAAAAAAAAGCATTGAAACCTTGTGCAGTACTCACTCCATTACACAAGGAAAACCAAATAAGTTTATCTGACACAAAGGTCTTGGTATGCTTTTGTTAAAGGACACCCAAGCCACCCAAGATTGTAGGACAATCTCTACAAGATTGACAAGAAGTGTTGAGGATTTTGTCTTCATTTCTCTTGAGAGGCATTTATCTAATATGCTTTGAGTGTATTCTATGTGCCAGGTTCTTTCCTTACTCTTTTAGATGCATTTAGAGCAATGAAGATTTCAAAGCAAAAATATTTATTAGGAGCAAGTGGCTTTAACTAAGCTTTAACCAAAGAATAGAATGTACACTGTATGGGTACTGAATGAAAAAAGATGAGGCCGCTGCCCACCGAACTTCCCTGTCTGCCTCAGTGTTCTTCAACTTACTTCAACAATGTACCTCTTTTCTAAATACAAATATCCCATATAATAAATATATAATATTTCTTCTTATATATTACTTGAAACTTGAAATAAACCACAGTTGAAGACAACTAGTTAAAGCCCTGCTTTATTTTTAAATATATATAGAAATATACATCCCTCTGAGAAATAATGATCTAAATGATGATGGGAAACATCACATCTTTGTACGTGTCACTTATGTTAAGCTTCCCATGGTGTTGGGGACCAGAGCTTGCAAATTAGTAGTAGCATGCAGAATGCAGAGTTTTTGTTGTTGTCATCTTAAACTTCTTCTTTTTTTTTTTTTGTTTGTTTTTTTGCAGTTTTTGGCTGGGGCTGGGTTTGAACCTGCCACTGCCGGTATATGGGGCTGGTGCCCTTCTCATTGAGCCACAGGCGCTGCCCTGTCTTAAACTTCTTAATAGATGGTGACCACAAACTTCTGGTCATCTTAAATCTCTTAATTGGAAAACATCTCAATTTAAAATTAAAACTTAATTTAAAATTAAAATGGAAGTATTTTCTATAAATTGCAGATTTGGGGGACTTTTCTTAAAACACTGGAAGGTCTGGTAGCAATGGGCTTGCATTCCACCTGGCAGAATGAGATGGGGCTGACTGGCTGCTGCCCCTCCTTGTCAGTTATCGCGTCCCCACTGCTCATGCAGTGGATGTATGAGTTTGAGAATTGGTTTGCGTCACGCAAACCTGGGTCTTGGAAAGCACTTGAGTTTGAGAGCCTTGGTAGATTCCAGACAGAGAAGATTGAAGGATTTTCAGAATATGGAGTAGGTGGACCTTGAGATATTAGTAGGATTTGCACAGTTAAGAAGTGCTGAGAGGCAGTCATTTCAGGCAGGAGAATTACTTTGTTGCTGAATCTCACCAGGTTTTTCTCTAATAATATTTAAGTTGCTTACAGATGCAGATAATTTGCTTTTTTCCTATAAATGAAAGCAAAGTTAATATTAAGACTCTTACTTTCTTGCAACCTTGAAATCTGATATACTTTCTTTAGAGGCAGGAAAAAGGACAGAAGTTATAGTTAGGAAGAGCTAGGAACTGGACTTAACTTAGGTTCCAGCAAAGAAAGAGTGTCAGGTTTATTCATTCATCGGTTAAAATTTTGTGTGTTTGTGTGTGCCTGTGTGTGTAGAAGGGATAAATGTTCAGAACATCTGCACTACCACAGTAAAGATTCAGATTGGTCACAGGAAATGAGGCTGACCAAACATACCATTATATTAATGTATCTCCCAAAGGATAATAAAAGCTTCTCTTTATAGTAGTTGAGCCTGTAGTTTACATGGGCAACTGGGCAAATAAAAAGAGTCAGCGATGGTGACTTTCACCAAGACACCTTCAAGGGCAGGTTCTTTATCACCGAAGATACTCAATATCCTGGAGAATTTTCTAAACCAGCCTCTGCTTATACATTGGACTCCTCCTGGGTAGGGGGTTGTGATGCAGGAAGCCTGACCTGAAAGCCGACTGGGAAACGACCTTGAGGAAAAATATTCTACAACAGTTTAAAACACAGAGTCTGAGAATGCCTGGAGAAAGTTGTACATAATCACAGGCTGGGACAACTCAGCAATTCTCTGGTTTCTTCAGAAGGCTTTTATTAACTTCTAACAAAGGGCATATGCAAAATACAAAAATGCCAAAAGATAGGGTTAAAAGAATCCTAAGTCCCCTAGAGAGGCTGGGTAAATGTAGGGGGGTAAGGGGGAAGGGAAAACCTGTTCTTTCCCTATAAGGCAGCAGTTCTCAACTGTATTAAACTGTATTAAAGGGTTGCAGCATTAGGAAGGTTGAGAACCATTGCTAAAGGGGAAGTAAAGCATGTTCCCGAATCTAACAGTTTATTAGGAGTTTTAAGGATTTAGGCCAGGCATGGTGGCTGACACCTGTAATCCCAGCACTTGAGGGGCTGAGGCGGGTGGATTGCCTGAGCTCACAGGTTCAAGACCAGCCTGAGCCAGAGTGAGATTTCCCCCCACCCCCGCGTCTAAAAAAAAAAAAAATAGCTGAGTGTTCTGGTAGGTGCCTGTAGTCCCAGCTACTCAGAAGGCCGAGGCAAGAGAATTGCTTAAGCCCTGGAGTTTGAGGTTGCTGTGAGCTACGACGCCATAGCCCTCTACCAAGAGTGAAAAAATGAGACTCTGTCTCAAAAAATAAAAAAATAAATAAAGGATTTAGCTTTGATTCAGTCCTGTCCACCCATTAACTCTAGAGGCACAAGGATAGTCTGTCCTGTCCAGGCGCCTCCAGGCTCCTTTCGTCTTCTGTGGTCTGGGTGAGCCCCCAGGGATCCAGCTTCTGCTTGGTTTCCCCTGGAAACCCCTAGATTGAGGCAGGACACCCCGCTGAGAAGTCAGCCTATCTCCCTCCCACATTCCTGTTCGCATGGCTCTTAAGAGGTTATCTACAAAAAGTCACTTTTAGGATAAATTGCATTTAAGGAATCTCTTCTCAGCCTTTAGGCTAAGATCAAGTGTAAAATTCCATCTAGGAATGGTAACATCTTTATCTTTGAGTACTTATTTTTATTTTTCAGGTTAACTAGCCTTTGCCCATCAGGCAGAAGGCTGAAGAAGAGTGAAGAGTGGGTAAGGTTTGTTTTGTTTTTATATTGTTGGAGAATATCAAATGAAGAAGTTTTATTTTCCTGGCAAGGCCAGATCCCTTGTGTAGTTTGACGTTTCTGTGGTCTTCAGAAGGTTCACTGTAAGGATTTATTTTTGGCAAATTGAAAACAGATCTCCCTCCAAAGGAAAGGCCCTCTTATTGATCTGACCTTTTCTTTTTGCTGGGAAAGGCTTGTTGAGTTGCCTTTTAAACAACCAGAAATCACTGTTTTTTTTTTTGTTTGTTTGTTTGTTTCTTATAATCCTTAATTTATCTTGTTCAGAAGCCTTGCATGCTTAAAAAATAAATTTCCTATGGAAATCATAAAAGAGCCCTACTCAGTGAACAATTAAGAATATAGGTTTCTTATCAAACCTCACTCATGGCTTGGGGGGGTGGGGGGTAGTTCAATACCTAATTGTCCCTGGCCTCCCCCTCTTCAATTCGCCTTTCTTCCATTGTTTCCATCTGTATCCTGTGAGTTCATACAAGATGTACTTCAGAGTTTATTTTACCTACTAGTGCCCTGAGAAAACTTTAAGTATTGAATTGGGATTATATTAGCTGAACGAATCAAGAAATTAATTTTCTTCAAGAGAATAATGGCATGTCTGGCCAAACAGAATATTGCTTAATGAAATAGAACTCCCAAATGAAATCGGGTAGGTGATTGTTCCCTTACCTGAGGGATATGCGATGATTGAACTTCAGATTTCTGTATAAATTAACATCTGAATGGGTCCACCATCTCCACCCCCCTAACACTTTGCCAGCCATTTCTTTCCCTTTTTCTGATTATTCTGGACATGACTGTTTCTGTCAACTGCCAGAGGGCCACAAGTCCTCAGACAGCTCTGTCAGGGAATAAAAGAATTAACGAATTGGAACTTAATCCATAACTCCCCAACTCTGCAGCTTTATTTTTTTAATAGTTCATAAACTTCTTATTCCCTTTTAGCCTAGATTTCCTTTGTGGTGAAGGGATGGTTTGCCAGCCCTTGGATTTTCCTCATAAAAACGCCTCAAAGGACAATGCTGGGTTATGTGAATGCCTGTAACTCACATTCATGTAATATTCAAGAACTCTTTCAGAATTTGTGTCTGAATTTGTTCTAATATAAAGAACCCTGGGGTCAACAACACAACTACTTCCAGATGGATTAAGTTTTGCAATCTTAAAGACTTGGAAGGCCGATGAACATTGCTTGTCTTAGGGCTGTCAAAAGCAATATTATTAGGAGTGTGACAGATGCCTAACAGGATATGGAGAGATCTCTATTTTGGAAATTTTAAAGTCACATAATACGTTTGTATTTTTTTAGAGTAACTAAATTAAGTGTCTGTCTTTCAGAATTAAATTCTCTGTGGGCTCTGTTTTGCCACCTCTGCCTTCTTCTGGATGATGGAATTGGGAGATACATCAGGAACTGATTTCTCAGAAAGTGGAGTTTTGTGAAGCATATTTTATGGTCTGCATGTGCCTGACACAAAGCCTTTTGATAGCAAACAGGTGTGAGTGGGATCTCAAAGCACTGGCATTTTCTGTCAGCAGGTGAAAGCCCCACAAATGGAATTTATCTAGAATCGTGGGTTTGAATAGTTTGCAAGGTAAAAGGCAAAAAGTAGCCATTGTTGAGAACTTGGAATGAAAGTCTCTCTTTACACACTTGACAGGTCTTCGTCAATCAGAGAGGGGCTGGCCAGCACTTGCCTACTCCAGTCTCCTAGTTGTCACTCCATGGCGCTGTGGGCGGCGCAAAAACCCTAGCTGAGTGTGCTGTCTCCCGTGAAAAATTCAGGCCCATGGTTGATTCCCTTCTTTCTAAGATTTCATATTTACTATGTATCTGTTGGGAAATAAAAAATAAGTAGGAAACCAAAGCATGATGAACAATTCATGCCATTTCTTCCAAGGTATGCTTTCTTTTGAGGGGGGTGGGGAGACAAATCCATTCCTCTCAATGTACTGCCCCCCAAAATAGGATTTCCCCCCTTGTTATTGATATGTGCCTTTGGGATAAACTAAAGAAGAGAATAAGATTTACCAGAAATTTGAACATTCTGGGACATTAAAATTTCTCAAATTTTCTTCCATATGTCTCACTGTACATATACATAGAAAAATACAAGATTTTATGTACATTTTACATACTATGTGGAATAGTATGCCTACTATTTACGAACATAGAATGAGATAGTTTTATATTTACCAACGTAGAATGTCTGTAGTTTTATAACCTAGTTTTGTAAACTTAATATCCCCATTCTATGTTGTTAAATATACATCTGTATCATCATTTTGAAAGACCCATATAGTATACTATGTTGTAGGTATGCCACAGTTTATTTAGACTATCCTTTTTTGATGGACATTAAGTTGTTTCTGTTTTTTTATGTTTTAAAGAACAGTAGAATAAGTATTCTTATACAAATGGCCTTATGGATTTGACAGGTTGTTTCCTTGAGATATAATCTTAGAAATGAAAATTGTTACATAAGAGATAATAGTAAAGACTTTAAGAAAGTTAAAGGCTGGTAAAGTTACCTGGCCTTTCAGAGAGATACTAATTTCTACTCATCCCATCTGTAGACAAATTTTCAATTGCTTATAGCATCACCCACAGTAGGTAGAATAAATCTTTTGAATCTTTGTCAACCTGAAAAATACCAAGAAATGGGTTGTTGTGATTTTTGTTTTAATTTCTTTGGTTAATGAACATTTTCCCATTATTAGCATTTCTATTTCTTTCTTCAGGAATTATACATGCATATCCTTTGCCCATTTTTCTTTTTTTTTTCATATTGTTTGCTATGGCTTTCTGTAAATTCTCAATGTGTATGTAATTCTTATACAAGTGTCTGGAGAGGAGCTTGTCAGAAAAATATTTGAAAAGAATACAACATAAAAGTGAAAGAAGAAGGTAATTCTGATTCACCCTAAGTAGTCATTTAACTTCTCTGTTCTTCAGTTTCCTCCTATATAAAATTAGAAAAGAGTAGCTGTTCACTTCTCAGATTTCTTCAGTTGTAATACAGCCAGTAGTTATTACAGTAAAGCATTTTGTCTATGTTACTTCCACAGTGAACACTTTGGTGTCTCCTAGTGTTTCATAACCATCAGTTTATCTGGTGGAGAGGGAGGTTGTGAGAATGACTAAACACAACTCTTTTTTTTTTAAATTATTATTATTATTAAATCATAGTTGTGTACATTAGTGTACAAGGAGTACAATGTGCTGGTTTCATATACAATCTGGACTATTTTCATCAAACTGATTAACATAGCCTTCCTGGCATTTTCTCAGTTATTATATGAAGACATTTGTATTCTGCATTTAGTAAGGTTTGCCTTTACCCTTCTAAGATGCACCGTAGGTGAGGCCCCACCAATTATCCTCTCTCCACCCCAACCTCGCTCCTCCTCTCCCCTCCCTTGTCCCTTTCCCCATATTCTTGTGCTATAATTGGGTTATAGCCTTCCTATGAAAGCTATATATTAGCTTCATAGTAGGGCTGAGTACATTGGATACTTTTTCTTCCATTCTTGAGATACTTTGCTAAGAAGAATATGTTCCAGCTCTATCCATGTAAACATGAAAGAGGTAAAGTCTCCATCTGTCTTTAAGGCTGCATAGTATTCCATGGTATACATGTACCACAATTTATTAATCCATTTGTGGGTTGATGGGCAAAAGGGGCAAGGGAGGGGAGGGGGGACGATGTGTGGAGGGAGGGTAATTGGTGAGGCCACACCTATGGTGCATCTTAGAAGGGTACAGGGGAAACTTACTAAATACAGAATACAAATGTCTTCAAACAATAACTAAGAAAATGCCATGAAGGCTATGTTAAACAGTTTGATGAAAATGTTTCAGATTGTATATGAAACCAGCACATGGTACCCCTTGGTACTCAGCTATGATACAATTAACAAAAAAAAAAAAAAAGAAAGAAAGAAAGAAAAAAGAAAAGCCAGATCTTGCTGATGTCAGGCCACTGGCAAACCTGAGATGAAATAAGAGCATTTATCTGCTTGTCCCAATACTTCCTTCCTGTCTTGCCTTTCTCCTTTCCTCTTACCTCTTCTGTATTATAGCCTCCTATTATTAAGAAAAAAGCCTTATGAATTTATTGTCATGTGTAGAAGGTGTATCTCTGCTCAACTAAGGGAGGACTCTATAGGTATACATCTCTTAGGTGTAGCTGTTGCAATTGTAAATAGAGAAGATAAGGAAATTTTGCAAATCTTATCTCAAGAATGCTTGCCTCTCAAGCTAATTTCCTCATCTGAAAAATCCCAGATTTTTTTTTTTTTTTGAGACAGAGCCTCAAGCTGTCACTCTGGATAGTGTGCTGTGGCATCACAGCTCACATCAACCTCCAATTCCTGGGCTCAAGCGAGTCTCTTGGCTTAGCCTCCCAAGTAGCTGGGACTACAGGTGCCCGCCACAACGCCTGGCCATTTTTTGGTTGCAGCCACCATTGTTGTTTGGCGGGCCTGGGCTGGATTCGAACCTGCCAGCTCAGGGGTACATGGCTGGCGCTCTAGCCCGTTGAGCCACAGGCAACAAGCCAAATCTCAGTTTTCTTATCAGAAGCTGATTGTTGCTTTCTTCTTTCCCTTTTCATTTCTTCTGAAACTTACGTTCAACTCCCTGCAAGAAGATAGATAAGGTAGGAGAGAGAAATCATTAGTAATGTTCAAAATATCACCACTTTAAAATTACTTACCATCTTAGTAAAATGAGCATCTTATTAAATAAAAGAATAAAATCATAAAAATGGTAAATGAATTATAATCATATAGAAGAAAATTGAAAACACGAACACAAAATTAACTTCAATTGTGGAGATTTTTTGTGCATCTTTCTTTTCCTTTTTTTTTCTTCTGTGAATAAAAAATATTTTTATAATTTGACAAAAATAATGACATTATTTAAAACATGGGACATTTAATCCATATATTCTTCCTATTCCACCCCCCCCCCCACACTTTTTTTTTGAGATAGAGTATCACTATGTTGCCCTGGGCAGAGTGCTGTGGCATCACAGTTCACAGCAACCTCAAACTCTTGGGTTTAAGTGAGTCTCTTGCCTCAGCCTCCCAAGTAGCTGGGATGACAGGTACCTGCCACAACGCCTTGGTATTTTAGTTGCAGTTGTCATTGTTGTTGAGCAGGCCTGGGTTGGGTTCGAACCTGCCACCTTTAGTGTATGTAGCTGGTGCTATAACCATTGTGCTATGGGCGCCAAGCCATTTCCCCCTTATTTTTGCCATAATGTTATTCCTCAAGTTACTTCTTCTGCATCAGGTTCTGAAATGACAGATTGATTAATCTTTTGCTCTATTCAGCATTATCATGCAATTTGGAATTAGAATTCAATGTGAATTTAGAGATTTTCAACATGGTTTCCTGGCACTCTCAGAATGTCAATATTTACAACTTCTCATGTTTTTTGAAATTCATCAACAGTCTATGTTTATTTGGCTTCACATTATTTTAATATTTGAAAAGCTAAATTCTTATAGCTCAGATATTTTCTTCTTAAATATGAATCTATCATAATTAATTGTTTCTAATATCCAATATTGTGACAGTTCTGGGTACCATCAGAAGACAAAGAACATACCAGTTATTTGAACAGAGATAATTAAATGTAAATAATTGTGAACCAGATATTGTTAAAGAAATTAGAGCTGGATAGAAGTTAAAATGGTGAGGATAGATTTTATTAAAAAGAAACAAAACAAAAGCTATTGCAATAGGGGAAGAAAGACTCCAGAATAGAACTGGGTTCAATTCCAAATACAGTCAGAATAAATGCAGGTTTATAGCAATGAAACAAGTTGAGGGGTGAGGAGTATAAGGACATCCACGGATGCAAAGTTACTAAGAGAAGACATCAAGTCAGTGAAATTCTGGTTGAACCCACTTAACAGGATTCTTGCTGAAGGCAGGGTGAACAGATACCATCTACGGGATGACAGAGATGAAGAGTTGGATCAGGTATCAAATATGGAGGGTGAGGAGCTCTGATGAATTGACTTAGAAAGATTCTAGCTAAAACTGGGACTCTGAAGGCAAAGTACATACACAGGGCTTATTGAGGAGACGGTTCAAGACTAAAGTTTGTTGAAACAAAGAATCTTTGCCAATACAATGGCATTTAATAGGAAACTTAAAAAAAGAGTCAACTTTAAAGCATGAAGGTAGTAGCAATTGCAAGAAATAATTTTCACTCCCATGGTGGGGGAACAAAGGAAAGAAGTCTGTGTTATTAAAGTTTAGTAATTTACAAGAGAAGCCCCAGAGAGATGAAACTCAGACCTGTGAAGAGAAAGCACTTGCCCAGGTGTCTGTAAGGTCTGGGGAGTCTGGAGGTTGGTTTTGTAAATGATGGAAAAACTGCAACCTGAATAGAGCGGCTGCCAGGGCTGCCAACAGGGTAAAGAAGAAAGTCTGTTGGAGGTGTTACTCATTCTTGATCTAGACAGCCGGAAGGCAAATGAAAGAGGAAATCTTCCCTCAGTCTCCCTCTACTGCCCTCTGCTGGCAGAGCCTATCAGGTACAGTCTGGCAAACCAAGGATGCGGGTTTGTAGCGGTTTCAGTGCTAGCATGGAAGAGCGGAGATACAGAGGGTGTGGAGTTTAGTAATTACTTAATAATTGGCACAAACATAAAATAACGGAAACTTTTATGCTTAGATAAAATAAAAAATCATCTAGATTTCAAATCACTGTTGGAGGATAAGAGTGTTTGAAGAGATCAACTGCTATTCCTAATCCCCAAAGAATGTAAAATCTGATCTGAGGTGAAAGACTAAATGGTGTTTGTGGGAGGGACCTCAACAGGAAGAGGGAGGTAAATTGTCTACATCAAATATTCAGCATCATGAAAATTTACTCTGTGATTTTTGTGAGAAGGTGAATGTGGGGGAATTTTAGAAGCAAAGTTATTTCTAAACTCATATTGTAACTGGAATCTCTGCCAGGTCCTTGGTCTCAGAGACTCAAAGAATGAATCCACGGACCACTGCAAGAAAGCTAAGGAATAGATTTTACTGATAGGTAAGAGGAGAAGGTAAATAAAGCCTCTGACCCAGACCAGGAGGGTTCCCAAGCAGGTAGCTCATTTGGGCCTTCTGTCTAGGAGTTTATATGCAGCTTTTCCTTCCTGCAGGCAGGGAGGCTTGAGGGGATGGAATGTGTCTAAAATATGTCACAACATTTTGGTGCCAAAGGCTTGTGGGCAGAAGCTAATTTTAAAACTGCCTTTGTGTAGGAATGTGGTCCTGCCTAAGGTATTCTCCCTTCCTGGGGTGTGGCAGCCCAGATAAGACATGTAACAAACTAGCTCCTGGGCCTGCTTGGGCCCAGAGATTTGACTCTGTGATCAGGCTGATTATTGAGCTTGTTTAGGCCTAGAAAACAGGGTCTGTGTTTAGCCCTAGGTCAGTGATTTTCAACTAGTATGCTGTGAGAAGATCTTAGGTGTGCCTCAAGAATTTTTAAAGATTATTAAATTATTTTTAAAATAAGTTCAAAGCACAGTAAGTATATTCTGTTTTTTACTTCTTTTTGGATCAACATAAGTGTGCCATGGAAGTTTAAGTACAGATTCAAGTGTGCCATGAAATAAAAAAGGTTGAAAAACACCACCCTAGGTGAATAGGTCCTGTGTCAATATTTTCTGTGATGCTATGCCATATTCAGCTGAGTCTTTGCTAAGATTACTTTTGAAGTTTCATTCAAATGAGACTAATTTTTTTCTTAATGCCAACTTTAGACAGTAGTATCTCATTATTCTAATCAATTATATTTGAAACAGTTTCACAAATGTTTTTGCCAGGAACTATGATTAGCAATGATAGTGTATTCAAGTAGCTTAGAAGTTTTAAAAGATTTTTGACATTCTGCTTTTATAGAAGCAAAAGAGGAATTTATTTGTTTACATTTTTTTTTGCAGTTTTTGGCCAGGGCTGCGTTTGAACCCACCACTTCCGGTATATGGGGCTGGCACCCTACTCCTTTGAGCCACAGGTGCCACCCTATTAATTTTTTGTGTGTGTTACAGAAGAAATGCATATGTACTGTAGAAAATTTAGAAAGTACAGATGAAGAAAACACAGGAAATCCAAGTCTTTGATAATTCTACCACTCAGAAATAAACACTATTTATATTCTGATACATAGGTTTTAGTTTGAGGCTACATTACACACACACACACACACGTGCACACATGCATGATTGATATGGTGTTAAAATACATGAACGTTTTCAGTCTACAATTTTCACTAAACAATAATATATGTACATATTCCATGAGACTAAAGCATTTCCATATATAATTTTAAAAGAATTTATGACATTGTACAATAATACAATACATAATAAATAATACAATTTATTTAACTGGTCTCCTACTATTGCTATAAAGACTGTAGCTCCTTCATGTATAAACAATGCTATCAAAAACATATATTTAAAATATAAGTTTTACATATAAAAACTAGGATGATTTTCACTTTTTTTTACTTTCCATTGAGATTTAACCTCTTTACCTACATTTATCTGCCATTTGTATTTTCTCTTTTAAATGTGTTTACATCCTTTGCCCCTTTTTACAATCTATGTTTATTTGTAAGACCTACTTATTATTTTTGTATTTCATTGGCATTGATTAATGATTTGGAAATCACTTATCTCTGAGAATTAGCTTCTAGGGCTGTTAGGTTTACCTCTTTCTTTAGGGATTTAAATTTTGGGAAAGCTGAATCATGAACAAACGGATAGTCAGATATTATTTTAAACAGGAGCTAATTTATTCTTCTTGAATGAATGAATGGCTGAATGAAGAGGGATGATTGAAGGCACCTGATGACTCTTTCTGTAGGTCTTCTGTTGTTTGGTCACAAGGCCTCCTTTTCACAGAGTTTGTGTGAAGAGTTTGTTTTGGTAGGATTAATGTCAGTATGGATTCCCAAGTGCTTTAATCACTATAAGTCACTTCTACAGACAGTCTTTAATTCTGGGTTGCAGTCATGGAAAAGACGAGATGTATCTTGATAAATGTTTTGGACACATCTATTTTGATGGTGTTCAGGATATGCCACTCCAAAATATGTCTCTTTTTCCTAAGGATTATTTTGAGAAACAGCAGTCACAAAAGATCTCAGTTACTGTTTTTGTGAGAGAAATTTATATCTATAATGGAAATCTCCATTTGTAAGAGTGTTTCCCACTCTGCTGGGAAGAGAAGGATAACTAAATCATCAGAGGCTCTCAGTCAATAGAGACGGCATCAGACCTAAATTTGCATGACAAATCTCACCTTTGTTGTACAGTTAAACAAGCCTCTTTTCATTTCCTTCTTTCTTTGTTTTAGGAACTATGGGTACTTAAGCCAAAGATTTTAAATCACACTTTGAGATTTACTCTAGAAATTCACTCATTTTTCTGGGTATGACAATTAAGTTTGTGAACTCATCCTAGAACAAGTGCTACATACCTCTTTGCTGAAAAACACCATGGTCACCTTTCCCCTTAGAAAGTTGTATACCCACCTCAGTGCCTAGTTCACCCTTCAAAGCAATTTTGGAACTCTCTCTCTGGAATGGCCATCAGAGCTGTCATTGTACTACCCTCAATGTCCTGAATGTCCTCAAAATATCTTCCTTTCAATATGTCCTTTATCTTTAGGTAAAGAAAAAAGTCATTGAAGGCCAGATTAGATGAGTAGGAAGGATGTTCCAATATAGTTTGAGGAAGGATACTAAGAAATAGGATTCAAGGAGGATGGAGAAAACCTGGCCTGCAGAACCAAGAAGTGTGGAGGGCCCATAAGAATGTGGGTATGAGGTAACTAGGTAACCAGTGATCAATAGAGACAATAATCAATGACCAATAGAAAACAGCAATAATTCCTGGAGGCACAGAGAGGCCAATGAAAGAGGTGCAACCTTCAAACTGAGAGGAAGAAGTATTTATACCTCTGCATGGCCATTGCATCCCCATTTCTCTCTCACCTCTGCTCCATCATGAGAGGAACCCACTTCCAGCTCTCTTTGGAAGTGCTCCAAACTTTACTTTTGTTCTTAAGTAAAGTTTCTTTTTACTTAATGGAAACTTGTGCAGGTTACTGTTGAGAGTGCATGTAGTAAAAATAAGATGGAGAAGGTCAGGCTGGGGCCAACATGACACAGCTGGTCAGTTTAGATCAGTGGTTCTCTACCTTCCTAACGCCTCCTAATGCTGTGACTCTTTAATACAGTTCCTCATGTTGTGGTGACCCCTAACCATAAAATTATTTTTGTTGCTATTTTGTAACTGTAATTTTGCTACAGTTATGAATCATAATGTAAATATCTGATATGCAGGATGTATTTTCATTGTTACAAAGGGGTTCCCAAGGGGGGAGAACTGCTGGTTTAGATCCTAAGTACCTTTAACTCCTGTCTTCCATTTTTATTGTTTTGTAAACTTAGTCCCCCCCCCCCCAAAAAAAGAGGCTATTTTGAGTAGTTTAGGAGGATTGATTTAGGAGATTAACTTTTGAATTGGAATGTTGTTGTTTTTGGTCATGGGTTATGCTGATTGTTACTGCTTAAGATAATGATTAACATGTTTTTACACTGAATTTTCATGTATGAAATTATGATTTTGGAAATGGAAGAACAGAACAGTCTTGGAGAGGCTAACCCTCACTGTTCTCCAGAATGGCCTTCTGGCAAATAAAATTTGGGGGACCTATGCCCCTGTCTGCATATTGGCTGCTTGTTACCAGGCAGCTGGTAACACTTCTACTGTCTATTCATGCTGCCTGTGCTACTCCAGTTTTAATTTGTTTTCATTCATTTTGGCTTTAAATTGTTGCTGTGCCTTGGTTGAACTTTCTAGTTCAGCCGAGTAATTGAACCAGGTCATTTGGAGTCTTGGAACTGGGCTCCCCAACCCCTGATGCAGTTATTTGTTTAGTGGCTAAAAACCCCCTCACAGACAGTGCCATGTGAGCTCTTTGCTTTTGTTCATCTGTGAGCTCCTTCAGGACCCTTTTTGCACACACCCATCTCATGACAAGATTTTCAGTTAACATTTTTCTACCTCTTTCCCCATTGATGTTTACTTGATCTGCTATGCTTCTCCTAGTCAGCTAATGATTTTGATGCACAATTTGAAGAATTTCTGCAGTGTTTTCACCAGTTCTGCTCATTACTGGCTGCCCTGACCTCTGCTCATCAGTGATGCTTTTTTTCCCCTGGGGATAAATGTTTACTACATTTCTATGCTGCCATTTACTTCATGGAATAAGTCCCATAAACTTGGACTAACATGTTCCTGATTTCACTTCTACTCTTGCCAAGTTTAACAAGAAATTTATGAATGTTTGTTCGTTGCTCTAATGCGAGCTCTGACATTCTTGTATCCACACACAAAAATGCACAATGATAATGAACACCATTCAGTAAGACACTGCCACACTACAATATGAACACAGCTACGAGGCACTAATCTACCAAAGTTATGAAACCTTACTGAGCTGTCCATACAGTGCTGCCAACATAAGGGCATGGTGCAGGTTTGAGAACTTATTGTCAGACGTCATATGCAGGAGGTATACAAGTTATTAAGCTTCTGCTTATTTTTCCCTTGTTAATCTGTTTTTGCTACAAGGAATTCCAATTAAAAACTAGTGAAGGGTAGAGGAGAAAATTACATTTCTTCTCTTACAGTTATTTTCTCAAAGAACCACAGGAAGATATTTTGGGTCTTGTGCTAATGTATATAAGAAAGATTTTGCTACTAAGTAGAAATAAAATGAATGAGAGAAAACAAAAAATAATATTTATTTAAGAATAAATAAAGATTTCTTATTGACTCCCATGTCTTATTTTGCAGTGATACCTCAGGTTATTAACTAGTTAAAAATGAATGGGAGTATAGAAAGCATAAAATAATTGGTTTATTGGAAACTAAAATCCTAACTCCCTTTATGAGCTCTAGCTAAATCAGTTTTTTACTTCTTTCTAGAAAATACGTCTAAAGCCTTAGGACAAACTGATAAAAAACTTCCTTTGGCATTTAGCTATTAAAAGATAAGGTTTTATTTCCTTCATGATTTTTAAGCCTATAAAATCAAGTAAGAATGTAATAAAAGTAATGGCCTGAAAAAAATCTGGCAAAAATGTTTTCCATCTCTTTAAAACTTCCCTCACTATTTTTGGAAACTGAGAAACCTACATCCCTGCTGGGGGGTAAGGGAATATCTTTTGTTCTCTGCACTGTAGGATATGGACCATGTGGACCTCCAAGATGGGCAGATGTTATGGCTTTGTCTTCCACAGAGGTGGGATATTTAGAATCATTAACTACTGTTAAATGACAGTAGCCTAAAACTGAGGGCCCTCACTTTAAAAGTTCTGTGTTTCTGCTAATGGATAGGAAATTTGGTACTTTGGGATGAGAGTCCCTCATTTTTTCCCCCTTGCTGGCTAAGTAATAACTTTCCCTTTCCTTCTACTCAAACTATTTTCACATAGAGATTTTTATCATGGTGAAAATTCTTGCTTGAATTTGGTGTTATTTGTTTCTTTTGTCATCACAACTCAAGCTATCCAAGAAAAAATGTTTACTTTGTGGGAAGAAATATATGTATATACTGAAATTCATGCTTTATCTTAAGAGTTTAAACCTATAAATGTAAAACAAAAAGCAAACCTAAAGAACTTCTGCCCCACACCAAACCAAATAATTCTTTTTTTGGGGGGGGGGGGTTGCAGCCGTCATTGTTGTGTTGGTGGGCCCAGGCTGGATTCGAACCCACCAGCTCAGGTGTACGTGGCTGGCGCCTTAGCCTGTTGAGCCATAGGCACCAAGCCAATAATTCTTGACAATCAAGAAAAACACGTGTATAGAACATGGCTTAACTTTTTGCCTTTATTCCTAAACAAATGATAATAAAGCCTTTTCTTTTGAAAGCACAAAGATCAAAATATAGAAATCTCTCAGGTGAAATAATTTCTTTTTCAAAGCGAACAAAGAAAATGAGAGTTTATGGCATTATTTAATTTGAGTATTTATGCAGTATAAGATGTGTATATACATTTCAAATACATAAGTGGAGATTTTGACTCTCAACTGAAATATAACAAGGTTCATTAATTTGGATAGGACAGCTTTATTTCTCACAAGGGATCTCAGCCTCCAGGGTGGCCACGCTTGAGGGAGGATACTGGGAAAAATGAGGTCTAAGAGAACAGAGGTCTTCTCCAGGGGACCCCAAGGACACACCTGTGAGGTCCTCCCTATGGTGACTCAGCTCTTAGGAATTCTTAGAAATTCAACTTCCTGGGACTTGGAAACTAATGTTTGCTCCCACTTTTATAAAAGCACGTGGTTCTGTAAAAGCCAAAACTGCTTTTCCAGCTTGATTCAAACTGACCAATGAGAAAGGTACCAGTAGGCTGGAACTTTTTGACTCGGGATAAAAAGGAGAAGTCTAAGCCAGTTGGGGAGCATGGCCATTTTGAATTCTTCTGTGCTGTAGCTCTGCCAGATGAAATAAAGCCTTTCCTCTTTTAAACATGGTGTTTGGGTGTTCTTTCTCTCCATTGGGCCTCAGCTTCCTGGAACACTTGACAATCTGGGAAGCATAGTCTCAGGCAGAAGCTGAGAGCAAGCCCTTCTGAGGAAGGTTAAAGAGAATGGGAATTTATGCTGAGCAGGGTGTACTATACATATTTAGTAAACTATAGCAGGAGTCATGAATACGGATGAAAGGAGAGACATACCCAGGTATACTTGAGTTTCATGCCCCTTCCTAGGTTTCTTGTAAAAGAAATGACAGTGTTTGCATTTTTGGCCCTTTGACAAGAAAACATGAAGGCGAGAACACAAAAACCCACACTGCTCAGCCTTTATAGTAGTAATTTTCAACTGGTGTGCCGTGAAAGGATCTTAGGTGTGCCTGAAAAAATTTTAAAGATGATTAATTAAATTATTTTTGAAAAAATTTCAGAGCACAGTAAGTATATTCTCTTTTAAACTCTTTTTTGGAGCAACACAATTTAAGTGTGCCGGGAAAGTTTAACTATAGGTTCAAGTGTGCCGTAAGATAAAAAAAAGTTGAAAAACACTGGTCAGAACCTCGAGGGTGGTCTCTTATCAGGAAGGAATGCTGGTCAGCTCTTGCCTCAAAATCATAAAAAAGGAGGAACAACATTAGGTGTATTGTTGAAATCAGCAATGGAGCAAGTCTTTCCAAAAGATCTGATTTGGTTTAGCCCTTAGGGAGGAAAGCCTCATGGCAGTTAAAGAGGAAGAGTGTGTAATGAGGTGTGTCTGACCTCCTATCCTATTATGGCTGGGCTTTCAGATTTTAAGGCTTGTCTGGGATTCCCTTGGCGATGAGGTGTCTGGTCAGTTTGTTGGGAGCTTGGGGTTATATTTTTGCTTCTCAAGATTTTATGTTACTACTGATACATTAAGAAAGCAATCTTTTTTAAAGGATTTGGAAAGTTAGAGAACAAAGTCCAGACTTCCTGGGTCTTTATATAAGCTAGGAAGAGCTTCCATAAACTCCCTTAGATGACTATTTCCATGTGGTCAAATCCTACAACGCTATTATTTTTATTTCATATAGCTAGCATGGAAATAGTTGTGTCAACACAATTTTGCATCTTCGTGTCTTCATGAAGTTTTTCATCCTTTGTCACTAATTTCTATTTTCTAACAAAATGATAACAATGAATAGCATCCACTGAGGGTCTTAGTAAGAATGAGATCTTGTTCTAATTGTTTTTGCATCTATTATCTTATTTAATTTTGACACCCACCCTCATAAATGTATTTAACAAATAGTTATGGAATGTCTGCAATATGGTACATACTATGCCAGCTCTTGGTCAACCACTATTGAGGACAAAAAGAAAGAGGAGGAAATAAAAGCTAAAACTTCACCCTGACCTTTATAGAACTTACAAGCTAGAATCTGTCTTGTAGGGCAGCCATTGTCGTAATCCCACCTTTATAGAAAGAAAAGGTACCAAAAAGCAACATGCCCTGCTCCAAGTAACCCTATGGGGAACTGGAGCTAAGACTCACCTAAGGGTTTTTCAGGATACCTCCTGTTGCTGGGAAGCCTTTGGCTCTCCCATTCTACCTCTGAGCTCAGCCTAAGTCCTGTCCTCCTTCCCCTCCACACCTGCCCTTGTTAGTGGTTCATGTGATGCATCTTTGGACCAGTGCTGTGCCTTGGTTTGTACTGAGTGCACTTGTGTCTCCCCATTGGATTTTGACTTCTCCAAGGCAGGTGTTGTTTTAATACGTAATCTTCACCTCTCTCTCCCACTACCAATTTGATGCTTAGCCCACTGAGGAATAGGGTTTTAATCAGTATGGAATAGTGGAAAGAACTTCAGATTTGAAATGGAAGTAAGACAGGTATTGAAGTCATGTTCCACCCCTTCCCATGTGTAAGACCTTAGGGACGCCACATAGACTTAATTTGTTAATCTTAAACTGATGTTGCAATGCACTAGTATGAAATAAATGAGTTTATGTGTTAAAATTGGTTTTTCAACTATGACTAATGAAGTACATAACTTCTGCTGACAGGTGTGGACATCAATACACTCTGATTGCCCTGGGACATGGAGTAGGATGGTAAAAGGTAGTGTACCTGGGCCAGCAGTATGGGCATCATCTGGAAACCTGTTAAAAATGAAAAAAATCTCTGGATCTGACTTAGACCTACTGAATCAGAAACTCTGGGGGTGCAGCCTAGCAACTAGTAGTTTAAAAACCCTTCGGGGTCATTTTAATACACTCCAACATTTAAAACTCACTGGTGTACAGAAAATCTACCTTGGTGATTTGGGGCCAGTGACTTCCTGCTCTCTGGCAATCAGTTTACAAACTGCTAAAATGCAGGGATAGATAATGTAGGTATGCGTGCCCCCTCCTACCTTTGACAGTTTGTAATTCTGATCTTAAAAATTGCTAGTACAGTTTTTAATAACCCCTATGTGTCAGGTGTTTTGTCGGTTACATGATGTATAGTATTTAAAATAATCACAGGAAATCCATAACATATAAAACTGAGGTTTAGGCAAGGTATGTACCTTGTTCTGGGATACTAAAATAGCTTATTATGGAGACAGAACTAGAATCCATGATGTCGGTATCCAAAACTGCTTGCTAAATCACTTTGCTGCACAAACCCACAGGAAGGCTTATCGTTTACCAAGTTTGTAATAGATTGAACTACAGACTACTATTAATAGTAGATGTTTCCAGCAGAGAACAGATACAAAATTTTTCTTTTTGTATAGAATTTTCCCCTCCCATAATAACATCTCCTCATCTGATTTTGTCTTAGTGGGAATAATGCAAATACATATAGGTCCATTTCAACTGTTATTCTAACTTAACTATCATGCAAAAACTAGGAAGTCAGTTCCAATTCCAACTTTTAATACAATAAAGGAAATTCAGTGGATATATCAAATGTCTTCAGGGAAAACATCTAGATGTATACTTTGGAAAATTTAGTTATGGTTAAGACTCAATGGCTCTCCTTAAAATGAAATAAGAAAGGATTCTCTCTCTCTATCATATTCTTGGTAGATTTGGCTAGAATTATCCACCTCCCTTCAACAATCTATTTTTTATGTTTAATAATAATATACATAACTTTGCATGAAAATCAAGGAAAACTGCGTTGGCATTTCATTTCCTCTAAGTATATTTTCATTTGTAAAATAATGACATTTTAAAAATCCCCATGTATTTCCCAAGGGTTTAGTGAAAAGCAAGTATGATAACATTTGAAATACTATTGTTGATAAGGTTTTGGATCTTTTTCAATCTTTAGTACTTTGGGTGTAAAGAACCCACAGAGTTGTTATAAAGAAACACAGGTTGCAGGCATAGACAGCACAGTTTTCAAGGACAAAAAAAGGAGCGAAATACATGTGCTATTTAAAAGGTAAGATACCACAAATTGACTGTCTTTATGTTCATATCTATTTCCAGCTGTTGAAACATTTTACCTTTTAGGAGAACTTTATCTTCCATGCCTTTTTATTCATGTTCAAGTTTTCTCATTTGAAAGTTTCAGGGATTTAAAAATGTTTACGTAATGTTTACTATGCTCTAGACTCTGGGTTAGAGTCTAGAAACACAATAGTAAGCAAGAAAACTATGGAATGCTTTGTTGCTCAGTGACTCAAGAAAATTCATGTACAGAAATTCAGTTATAACGAAGTATGGTACATCTTGTAAGGGGTGCTGAGAATTGGATGGATTTAACTAATACATAGATGACATGATAGATAGGGTTTGGTGAGAGAAAGCAAGAATGACTTCTCTTAGGTAACGTAGACGGTGGGAGAGAGATTTTGAAAAGTTGAGTGTTGGCACAGGCAGATGTGTTCAGTAAAGAATGCAATGATTTTCAGGTGTTTTAAAGATAGAAATGATAAGTTGGTAATTGATTTATATGAGTTGAGTTTGAGAGATAGAGATTTTAAGCTGGGATTAGTATTTAGGAATCATCAGTATGTAGATAACAACTTCTCTATCTTTATACCACAGTAGTCATATAAATCTCTTTAAGGAAGATGGTTGCAGTATATGAACGCATCAACATTTTTAGTTGGCATTCAGGGGTTTTGTTTAAATAGGCAAGCATGTTATTTCAAAAAAGGAACCTGAACAGTTATCCCGTTATATTTCACCATTTAGATATGGATTAGTGTAAGTGCAGGGATATTTTCTTCCTAAAGTGAATTTTGAGAATTCACTCAAAACAGATAGATTGCAGTCATGTATGCTAAAAGGAAAATCTTCACCTTGTTTAGGAAAATGATTCCCCTTTATCACAACTCAGCAACATCAGAGAAAAATAAGGCTTAGCAAGCAAATTGTTTAGATGCTGAGGGAGCAAAGTTGGGTCGATATTTTAATTTCAGTCCTGCAATTATGGATACAGTTTCTTGACATTGTACTGTACTGATTCTTAATAGAATGCTCAGCACACATTTCATATTAGATCATTTGCTCCTGGAGACTCTGTTAATATATAATCCCACAATCGCTCTTCTGAAAATCTGAATGTTCATGTGTTAGAGGCTTTGCTCTTTCTCACTCTCTTTCATCCTGCATCAGCATACCTTGTTCAAGCAAGCTCTATTTATCCTTTAAGACTTGTTTAATGGCAACAAGAGAATTGTAGGTAAACATTATGTCTTTTCATTGATTATTTTCAAATTTTTTCATTAAAATAAAATATTTTTTATTAAAATAATAAAAATAGTAAAATAAAATGTAGTCTGAAACTAAATTTAAGAATTCCATGTTATGGGTTTACCCAGACACATATAGTTTTAACTATTATCAAATTAATCTTCTCGTTTTTTAATGTAACTTTCTTCTCCTCCAATAGATATTATTGCAATGAAATCTTCAAGTGTAGAAGTTTTCTTCTTTGGAATTGTTTTGAGTAGCAAATTAAGAGTTGGTAATTGCTGAATCAAAGAAAACTGAATTTTCATAACATTTTTGAAATGTTTGAAACATGTGGCAACGAAATTATTTTGTAGCTTTCAAATATTTCCTCATAAATTTCATTTCTCTGTCTTGCTGATTATCAAGTTTCTAGGTGTAGTTGCAAATGTTTATTTTTAGGTAATTTTATAATGCTGGCATTGAAATGTTTTTATGGGAGATAGAAGGAAGACTTGAGAATACTGTTTAATTTTAGATGATAGAGAAAAGGTAAGATTAAAAATAATTGATAGCTTATTTGGCATAGATTTTCAATCTTATTTATTAATAGAAATGCAATCCAAGAGAAATAGATGTAATTTTATACCCAATATTGGCAAAAGTTGTAATATTAGATAATTCCCAGTGTTGGCCAAGATACAGAGAAAAAAAGTGTTATAGCTATTGCAAGTGTGAAATTATGCCTTCTTTCTAGAGAGCAATCTGGCAGCACTTAGAAAAATGAAGAATAAGTGTATAATATAAGCCATGACTCCACTCACTCAGGTTATAGACAGACAAGGGTGAGAATGTCTATCATGGCATAGTTTGAGATAAACAATGGGGGTGCCCCTATCCATGTTAATAAATAATTAAAATGGATGGATGTACATAAATCCACATAGATAGACTGTAAAATATGATGTTGTACAAAACTATCAATAGACAGAAAAAGATCTTTACCACACTGTCATTGATGGAAATTAAAATATTTTATTTAGAATAACAAAATGCATGATATTTATATAAATGTAATATGTAGCGAGAGATTACAATTCGATTGATAGGCAAACAATGGTGAAATTTCCCTCGAAATGAGGCTTCACCAAGGACATAACATCAAACATCTTTTTGCAGAATTCTACAGAGAAGACAAGTTAGTAGTGCCTGGGATGAGAGGTTGATATTAATAAAACTGAACAATTGAGGGCCTAACATGACAACCTGATAATGCAGATAATTTTCTGTATCTTCTATTATACAATTTCATCTGAGTAGTGTGATTTACTCACCTATCTCTACTTTAATCTGAGTAGTGTGATTAACTCACCTGTCTGTACTGATGTGAAAATAGAAAGAAAAAACCAAAGAAAGAAAGGAGGCAAGGAGAAAAGGGCTGAGGAAGAAACACAAAAAGAGATGCATACAAAATTTGGCGGATGTAAAAACAGACACAAAGGGTGGTGCCTGTGGCTCAAAGGGGTAGGACATTGGCCCCATATCCTGGAGGCAGTGGGTTCAAACCCAGCCCCAGCCATAAACTGAAAAAAAAAAAAAAAAAAAAAACCCAAAGAACAAAAAACAGACACAAAGAAAGGAAGAAGAAGAAAATGATATTTTTTGGTAGGTTGTGAAAAATACATAAAAATTAAATTCAGTGCCTCAGAAATTCAGCTATAGCAATTTCTGTAAACAAAGCTGGGAAAACGTATTTGCAGCATATATGAAGGGTTGTTTCCTTTGGGCATAGCCAAATAGCAAGAAATACAGGCAGTTCATAGAAAAAGAATTATAATGGCTAGTAATTATATGAAAAATTGCCTGAACTTATTCATATTAAAGTAATGTAAATAAAACAACAATTTTAGTTGTCCACATATTAAACTCTCATGTAATACATAATTTTACAATGCTTAACACTAGTGAGTAGAGGGATTCTAGAAATTTCATATACTGTTGAAAGGAGTATATAATTAATACAGCCTCATTTAAAAAAAATTTAGCCATTTGGCCATATCACTCAAAATTGAAAATGTGTGTTCTATTTGACTTAGACATCACAGAAATTATCACATGTATTCATTAACATGTAGAAATATATATTTATTTACCATCTGTATAATTTGGGTCATTTATACAACTTCTATATGCCTCATTTTCCTCATTCTTAAAAGTGAAATCATAATAGTGACTACTTCATAAAGTTGATATGATGATTAAGTGATTTATATATAAGTCGCTTAGAATAGTGCCTGGAACATAGTAATAACAACAGTAACGGCATCAGCAATGTTATGATGACTGCAACTGCCACTAGTAGTTATAGTTATTGCAAGAATACTTATGATAAAAACAATTGTTGAGAAGTTAATTTTTTATCAGTAATATGCCAGTTAAAGTAATTATGATATGTTGCTGCCACCCAGCCCTCCCCCATCAATGGCACAGAAGTAGCACCGCAGACGGAATGATTGACTTGAAAGGAAATGGCTGAAGCTCGCTCAGGCATTCAGCAGCTTTATTTCTTCAACCAAGGCTTATATAGGCACATAACTTAATCAATAAACATATGACTTAAACCAATAACTTTTCATACGACTTAAACCCATTACTTAATCAGTAAACATATGACTTAAACCTGACCCCAGGCCTTTTACTCCCTGGTACTTACAGGCCTATGGATAAATCAGACTAACTGATAACCATTTTACTAACATTGTGTAAAGCTATCCTTGTGGGCTAAGGTTTAACTGGCTTAACTGATAACTACTTTACTAAAACTATTCTTATGCTAAGTAATCACAAAACAAGATTTTTGGGAAAATAAGCAGTTTAAATGCTTAAACCTTTAACAGACCATTGGGAGTCGGTTAATCGTCTTAAGGGAATAGTCTGGAAAACCCCAAGATATACAGGTATCTGTTTGCAGACTTACCTCCACGAAGCTCCACCCTAAATCACCTTTACATGATTAGGTCTAAGTCACATATGGAATTCTACCTAGGATTTTTTTCCTTTCTAACTCACAAAATACTTTAAACTTGCCTTCACAAAATGGAACCATTTAAAGGTTTACTTATAGGCTTTTTTGCCTATATCACTTCTGTGATCTGGGGGAGAAAATCCTCCAAAACTCACATCTAGCCCAAGTATTAAAAATGTTCCTTCTCAGAGCCTCGTACCTCAAGGAGCAGAAATGAGACTGATTGACTTTACAAGGGCACAGATGAATGTGCCCCTTCAGTGATATATTCATCCAATGGTATATTCTACATTTGAAGTGAATGGTTTCAACAATACATTAAGTCAACAAAGGGAAATGTGGAATATAATTATTGATGAGGGTTATTGATGGAGATGGACTGGAAGATTCTTTAAACTGCTAGAATTCTTAAATCCTTTCTTATTTTTATAATGGTAAAAACATTGTTAAAGTAATTAATGACAGGAAATATTACTGATATGAAAACCACTCTCAATATATACTTAAGTGAAAATAGGCTACAACAGTAAACAATCATTCACCCTGTGTCTATTTTTGTGTTGCTATAACAGAATACTCAAGAATGGGTAATTTGCATAAAAAGGGAATGTATTTCTCACAGTTCTGGAGGTTGGGAAGTCCAATATCAAGTTGCTGGCATATGGTGAGATCATTTTGCTATATCTTCCCATAGTGGATCTGAGAGAATAACTGAGAATAAAAGACAGAAAACAAGAGAAGATCAAACTTGCTTTTATCAGGAACCCACTCCCATGGTAACTAATCCACTCCGTGGTAACAAACCCACTCCCATAACAGCATTGATCCATTCTTAAAGGTTCCCACCTCTAAATCCTGTTGCTTTGGGGATTAAGTTTCCAACACATAAGCTTTGGAGGATACATTCAAACCTGAAATTCATTTATGAATATTACAAGGAAGAAAAGATTTCTCATCCATACCAAGGTTCAAGTCTGGAGCATTTATAATAAAAAACAGATTAATAGGATAAAACATACAAATTTGTTTAATATAAGTTGTCTGTGACCCAGGAGGCTCTAGAAATGAGGAGCCAAAGAAATAGGAAAATCTATTTTTGTTGACAATTGTGCAGAAGTACATAGTGTAGTGGAAGAACAAAAGACCACGATCTATGGTGGGAACTTAGCTAGGCCAGTTTGTTCAGATTTTTTCCTGTGTTCCTGTGCGACATTCCTTTCCTCTGGGTATACAGGAGATCCCTTGGGAATGAGAATCTTATTATTTTATAGGATCTTCAGAGAATTCTTTATGGCCTGCCTCAGGGAAGAAGCATAGGAAAAGATCAGAAAAGTCTTCTGCTTGTGCCATTTCCCAGCTGTCAGGGTGCCATTTTTTTTGGGTAGCATGTCCTGAATCACATCAATATACACAAACAATTCTGTAAAGCCATATGACAACATGTAAATAGTCACTGTTTCTGTCTGCTTTATTTCTACAAAATTTAAAAAAATAAAATGCATATTTTATAGACACAAGACACACTATTATAGATATTTACATATATATGTATGTAGAAAAATGTTAATATTTATATCTCTTAAAATTGGCTAAATTCTTGCAATTTTCTGTTTTCTCTATTATATAATTTCATTAATATTTAAATTAGATAAATATAGATTTAAATGGCATATTTTGGGTTTAATTTTAGCTTTAAAAACTTTTAGCTATATTTAACTTAGTATATTTAAATATGTTATTCTGAGACTTTGCTTATTCGTAAAATCTGAGGAACAAATTGAAAAAAATATACAAACCCTTTGGTAATTTTGTAGATTCTTTACAAATGTTGGTTGGTAGTGTTGTAAAGTTGTTTGAGGGCCTCATGATGGTTGGAAATATTTTATAAAATTGAAAAAGTAATGTGAAGATCCTGTTGGAGTTAGGTGTGTAGTGTAGCTTAAGCCCAGCATTCCTGGAGAAACTGAGTCCAAGTTACTCAGAGCATCAGGTGTCTGGCCTTGGGCAACTCAGGACTAGCCTTGCAGAGATCCTGTCTGGCCAGAGCCCAGGATTCTGGCCTTCCAGGTGCTGTAGAGCTGTCTGATTGCTATCTTGAGCTGAGAATGAGATACTTAGCAAAGATTACTATCACCTGAGTCCTGCTCAGGTATAAGATAAAAATCACTGAAAAAAGTTAGGAAAGGAAAACTTTACCCCCAAATTTGTAATAATCACATGCGTTTACTTGATTTCCCCTCTGTTGTTTTGCCCTCTTTTACTGGGAATGATTTTGGGGTGCCTTACTTTGAATAACTAAAATTAACTTTATGTCTTACATTGTCAATATGATTTATGGTTTTGACTGAATAAAGAGACCTTTGTGTGAATGGGTCGACCTTTGGGTGAGTAGCTGTACTTGCTAGATGCTACTACCAATAGTGTAAGCCTCTCACAGGCTCTCATCAGTTATTTCCCTCAAGACAGTTAGTTGGGTCTTAGTCTTTTTTCATGTTGATACCCTCAGTGCAGATCCCACCCCCACTTCCACAAGATCCTACTTCAACTGATTATTTGTCACACGGTTAGTCATATTCAGAAGGCAGACCTACTCTACTGATACCCTCTATCAGCCTTCTGGGTACACTTAAATGACTTAAGTGGCTATAACTACCTCTTAGAAATGTGTTTTCACTTCAGTTTTCAGACTGGGCAGTGTTTAAAATAGTTTGTTTAGCATAACAGAGGATCAATTAATTTTATCTGCATTAATGGACATAAAGCTTTATTAATCATTGTTTTCATCTAAAATAAATTTTCAAAGCTATCACAAGTTTTTCTTTGTCTTTGTGAAATGAAACATATCATTTGTCTCTCTATAATAGGATAATGTAAAGACAATTAAAACTGAACAAGAATGAGCTTCTTAAAAAACAAGATTGTTTTGCTTTGTGTTCCTCTTTCCTTTTATTTCCTTTTTGATAATGCTTCTGTGAAACTGAAATCTCTTTTATCTAAGCAGTTTGCTGGATCCTTTTATGATTTGGGTATAGTTAGAAGAGTTAGAAAGTTAGAATTCACATCTTCTTGGTGTTTGCCTTCTTTTAGAGGATACTGAAGGTTCTGAGAAGTATCCCTGGGTTTAAGAAACTCTGAGTGCCTTGATAGAAATGGTGACTTTCAAGTGCTAATTGACACACTATATAAACAGGATGCCAAGATCACCAGATGAGACACCCAAAGAGAAACATCAAAAGCTCCATTCTTCAAAGGAACTCCATAAGCTATTTGTTGGGAGTGCAAATTGGTGCAAAATATGCAAGTTATTTATCAAAATTTTAAGAAAAGATAGAGACTTTACATCTTTTGTGTTTACCTGGATGGAGTTGAAATACATTCTTCTTAGTAAAGTATCTCAAGAATAGGAAAAAAAAGTCCTATGTACTTAATACTAATATGAAACCGATATATAAACAACTGCAAGTCCATATGAAAGATAAAACACAAATATGGTCTAGCAATAGGGAAAGGAGAGGAGAGAGAGGGGAGGGGGGAAGAAGGAAGGCTATTGGCCGGAGGATGGAGGGCATTTGGTGAGATCTCACCTAATGTGCATAATGGGAGGGTGTTCAGCATATCCCTGGGTGAAGGGCTGAACTACAACTTGAGCTTTACCTTAGAATTGAAAACAATGTAATTTAAACATTTGTACCCTCATATTAATTTGAAATAAAAACAAAAAAATTTTAAATGCACTTACACTTTGAACCAGCAACCTCAGTACTTGGAACATATATTATATATGTATATTATACAGGCATAGTTTAGTCAAAATATAAGTACAAGATGTTTAAAGCATTTTTTGTATGACCATAACACTAGAAAAAACTGTCCAACATATTATGATAATGAAAGAGAATATTTTTATTCTTAGGAGATGCATGCTGAAGAAGTTAGGAAGAACAGAAATATGACAAATGCTGACATTTGTGAATATATAAACATTTATTGTACTATTTCTATTTTTCTCCCTGTTGAAAATATGAATAAAAAGTTTTTGAAAAGGGGTCCTTTTGATACAGTATTGAGCAAAAAGAAAAATTATGGTCTATTTATATAATGGTAGATATGGTCTATCTCTCTATATATAAATCGTCTATTGATATAATGGTAGTTGTCAATATGTAAAAAAATAAATAATAGGCATATTTTTAGATGGTAAATGACAGGAAAATATTCATTCCATATGGAGGATTTTGAATATTCACTTTAAAACAAGACTCTGGTGCTATGATGGAATAGGTTGCTGAAGACAAATTCTCCTACTGAGAACAATTAAAAAGCTGTACAGGAGAGATAGGTAAGCTATGGTATATGTATACCATGGAGTATTACTCAGCCATTAAAAACAATGAGACTTTGCAGCATTTGTACTAACTTAGATGGAGGTGGAACACATTATTCTTAGTGAAACATCACAGGAATGGAGAAGCATGAATCCTATGTATTCAACTCTGATTTGAGGACAATTAGTGGCAATTAATGACACAGTGGGGCATGGGGGAAGGACAGAGCAGACAGAGAGAGAAGGAGGGAGGGGATGAGGGAAAGAAAACAAAAAAAAAAAGGAAAGAAAATAGTGACTAATTTTCACGTAAATTGGATTCAATTTTGATCAAAGTACATAACTTAAACATTAATTTTTAATTCAACTTGTTAATATGTTGTTTAGGATATTGTATCCTCACTCATTCACCTTGCCCCTGGCGGAAGGGACTGCATTCATTCGTTTCCTGGCCAAGAAACCCATACACCTATATATACCCTGAGGCTAGAGGCCTAGAGGAGGAGACGGGGAAAGACTGGGAGAGGAACGGAGAGAGCATCTCTCTCCCCACTTGAAATCTCTCCCTCTACCAGGAGCTTTGGTGTTTTCTGTA
>CAUYRH010160078.1:0-25760 GCA_963574655.1 Perodicticus potto
GTTCGAATCTAGCCTGGGCCCGCCAAACAACAATCACAGCTGCAACAACAACAAAAAAATGGCCTGGCATTGTGGCGGGCGCCTGTAGTCCCAGCTACTTGGGAGGCAGAGGCAAGAGACTCACTTGAGCCCAGGAATTCGAGGTTGCTGTGAGCTGTGATGCCACAGCACTGTATCCAGGGTGACAGCTTGAGGCTCTGTCTCAAAAAAAAAACAAAACATAGCCAGGCATTGTAGTGGGCACTGTAGTCCCAGCTGCCTAAGAGGATTGCTTGAGCCCAAAAGTTTGAGGTTTCTATGAGCTGTGACACCATGGGCAGCAAAGTGAGACTCTGTCTCAAAAAAATAAAAAAATAAATGTTTTCATGAAAAATAGCCATCACCCTCTCGTGCCTTGGGATTGGCTGCCCAGGGAAGAGCACAATAGAAGAAAAATGAGGCAGTAGAGTTGAAAAGTTTGGTGGTAACACAGAGCACCTCTTTGTTATAGCAATAGAAAAGCTGCCATAATATAAGTCCAAATCCTCAGGAGAAGATCTAGTCCCTGACTTAGACCTGCAGGCTGCTGTCCTCCATCCTAGCCCCCTAACATGGATCAGGACATTGAGTACACAAGTGTGGGGTTGGCCTTACAAGCCAGTCTACGAAGTCCATGAAGGGAAGGACCATGGACAATCTGAGAAAGACAGTGACCCAGGTTCCAAGCACATGCCTGGTATGGAAGGGGCATTACACAGGAGTGTGACGTGACTGAGCTGGTGTTAAGGTGCTAAATAGTGTAAATAGTGTATGCTAAATGAAGGTAGCCCTATCTAGAGCTGTGGCCTGCAGGGCTCAGGGGAACATTCTGAGTTTCTTGTTGGGAATGGACTATGTAAAGCAGTGAGCTTAGAGGCTTTTTTCTTTTTTCTTTACATAGTCATCTTCTTAGAGTTACCTAAGAGCACAAGTTTTGAAGAAGAACATAGAAACCAGTAAAATAACAAAATAATAGCAATTCAGACCCAGTTTTTCCAAAACTCACACTTTAATCCTTGCCTTATCAGTGAAGAATACTTTTAAAGATTAGGTTTTAAGCCAGCCCTAAGGTTTTACAAACAGGATCATTCAGCCCAACTGTGGGAAAAGTTATATTACTCGTATTTATTATGCTGATTCCAAAGTACTTCAGCTGCATCTTCTTGGACTAAAATGAATACAAGAGGAATTTCTTAATGACTCCAGAACAACCTTGCTGAAGAAGACCATTTTTTCCCTGTGTTCTAACAGTGTTGTCACTGCACACTCAAAGGAAAGCCCCAGAGACTCTGAGTTTTAGGAACATAGAGCCCCTAAGTGCTGCAGATTTACCCTTCAGTTGCAGCCCACGGGCTGGTCTTAATCATCTAGTTTCACTCAGGGCACACTAGAGAGAGGGATTTCAACCACATGAGCCAGCCAGAGGCATTGGGGTCCAAATGAGGGGTCCCGTGCTCCTGGCGATTTCTCATGGATATGCTGGTATCTGGCGCAATGAGCAGTGCACATCTGGAGGGCCTTCCAAACTATTCCCCAGGAAAGCCATCAAGTTATTCTTACTACTTCTGTGGAAGAACTTCTTAAGTTCCACAGGTTGACACGTTCCTGGACCTATATCTATGGCATGACTCTATGGGGACTGGGTCACCCCATGCTTGGCATGATCTGGCCTCCGAAACAGCCCCTAAGGGCATGTGGCTGGGGAAGTCTCTGCAGAGGGCTCATAGGAGAACAAGAACCAAGTCAACTAAAGAGTGGGGTTAAGGCCCCACAACTTCCAGATTAGCTCGGTAACCCCTGAGTTTATCGAAGGGTAAGTCTCACAGAGAGAAACCCTGGGAGCCACTTGTGTACAGGGCCATGGCCAAACAGGCTTTAGGACAGGCAGAAGGCAGAGGCCAGATGCTGGGGGTCTAGAATCTGAGAGAAGCCTCTGGCAAAAGGTAGTAAGGGGTCGGCTGAGAACAGGGCCAGCAGTGACAGGGGAAGGTAAGTGTATAGAGATACATGTCAAGTAAGAACTGTTCGCCGTTATCTGAGTGTCTCTGTCTCTGTGTGATGGCTCCATTGCAAGCTGCCCTGGGCCCCCTATGAGAGCTTAGCCTCTAGGTCACACCTATCCCCTGAGAGTGCTTGGTGCAGAGGCTTTCTAGCCCCCCGTTCCAGTTCTCAGTTCTCCTCACCCTCTGCCTCGAGCACAGTAAGGGGCTCTGTCAGCAGGTCTGCATCACCCCATCCTATAGCTGCCACCTACCTCAGCAGGGAAACCAGCTGCAGCCCCCACCACCATCCACTTGCCAGACTCTGCTTCATTCCCCCTGTGCTTGCTGAGCTCATCTTCACCCCCACTGGAAGGGAAACCTAACCTGGTTCCCAAAGCCTAAGGCTGCTTGACTGCTGGGCCCTCCATCTGTGGCTTGTCATCTGTGCTTGATTGTTCTCACTTGGTTACAGGCTCTCCCTCTCTGCCAGATAAGTACCGCCATGCCCGGGAAATGATGTTGCTGCTGCCCACACACCGGGACCGCCCAAGCAGTGCCATGTATCCAGCAGCCATCCTGGAGAATGGACAGGTAGCAAACCTACCCTACTGACTGTCCTCTGCTGCAAGTTTGTTGACCTATGCTTCCCCCATTGCATTCACTGAGCCTTCTGCATTGTCCTACACACCTTCCCCATTCTGCTGAACCATCTCTCAGAAGACTGCTGTGGTCCTGGGTGAGGAGGGAAGTGAATCTGAGGACCAGCAATTCAAAGTACAGGTGTGGGTAGAATGGCAGTAGGGTTTTGGAACCGGCATTACTTCTATGGCTGTCTGTCCTTTTGGCCACACTCCTGGACTCCTCATCCCTGAACAATCTGGCAAAAGAAATTAGTTCTTTGCAGCCTGTCTCGAGAAGGCAGGGGTAGAGATAGGTCTGGAGGATGTCTTTCCTCCATATATATGGGGCATCCCCACTGGGGCAAGCTCTGCCTCTTTTACTCATGAAATCACCTGAAGCCCCTCACTTCTTGCTGGGGCTTCTGTCCACACTGTTTACACAGAGCTCTCCAAATACTCTCCCTGGGGGCCTTGACCAAGAATTTCAGAGATCAACTTCCTTCCCTGTGCATTATGCCCACTGCCTTTCTATCACAGTCCATAAAAGTCACCTCCAAGTGATTTATCTAGCCTCAAAAGAGTGCCAGAATTTCTCAGTGGTATCTCCCTGTGCCTAATTAGCACTGCCAGACAGAGGAAACAGATCTGCTTGGCAACCCTCCCTCAAAACATCAGGTCCTGGCCAGGCACAGTGTCTCACACCTGCCATCCTAGCACTCTGAGAGGCCAAGATGGGAGGAGCTCAGGAGTTCAAGACGAGCCTGAGCAAGACCGAGACCCTGTCTCTGAAAATAGACATTGTGGTGGGTGCCTGTAGTCCCAGCTACTCAGGAGGTGGAGGCAAATGAATCACTTGAGCCCAAGATTTTGAGGTTGCTGTGAGCTAAGCTGATGCAACTGCACTCTATCTGGGACTCTGAAAGAGACGCTTTTAAAAAAACACAACCAAAACCAGCAGGTCCTGTCTGTGACTCGGCTTGGGTGCTATATGTGCTGCCCTTTTCCCTACCCTCTCTACTAACATGGGCCTGTGCAAGACCTCTCCCAGAGGCTAAACCTGGGCGGGGTCCCTAAATCCTTTCTGCTAATGGATTTCCCTAGCCAGACAAAAGGTTATAGGCAGTTAGATGCTTCCAGGTACTTATGCCCTTGTTCTTGGACCCTGCATAAGATAGCCTGGGTTCCAGCCCATCCCTTCTGGAGGATGTTGCCTCAAATGAAGTGTGAACCATACTGCTGGTTTGATTCCCCCTGTCTGATCGTGGAAGTCCTGGCTCCTGTGGCCCAAAATTCTGCCCCCCACCCCCATATGTAACTTGTTGTTTTAAACCTCTGTGATTTTTTTCTCCTTCCCTCAGACACCAAATTTCCAGAGGGCCCTGTTCCAGCAAGTGGTTGGAGCCTGCAAACCCTGCAGTGATCCCAATCTATCTGTGGCTGAAAAAGGTATTGCTCCCCCTCTCCAGGTGGCCTCCCCCATGTCTGTACCCATATTGAGTGTCTGACTCTTGTCCCTGCATGCCAGCTGGCCCAGGCTGAGCCATACTCCTCAAGGCAGATCTGTCTGTCTGCCAAGAGTTCTGATCAATTTCTGTGTACATTCTTTAATCCACACGACTTGATGCTAAGGTTTAGATCCTTTAATTGTTATCCCGCCCCACCCCTGGGGCCCACATTCAGAGAAGCCCAGCTGCCATCTGCTCTGAGACCAGATTTATGGGAAGCCAGGCTGCTATGTGCGAACTGTGCCAACTTTCCTAGGCTTTTCCCAGCCAGCTGCAGAATTCACTAGGCCCTGTGGTCCCTTTTGTCCCTCTCAACTTGGGCTCTCAGAAATCTCACCTTTGAGCTCAAGATATGGCCTGTGGTCAAACAAGCCCCAAAGGAATGGGAAGAATATCCTAGCTTCCCAGAGACAAGGTTCTCTAAGTTAAGCCCTGGGTGCTCCCAAAGGATGCCAGTCTACCTGTAGCCACTTTAGCTAGGAGCTGCTGTTGAGTCTTCTACATTGCAAGACCATTAAACATACCAGGACTGAACAGGTCCTCCTTAGTACTGGGGATATTTAGATAGTGGCATTTTACTCCTCCAAACTGTTGAATAACCAGACTCAGACCTATATGACCTTGGTCTAAAGCCCCAGAGAAGGAGACCTGAGTTTATTTTAACATGAAGCAATACACCCAGGACTTAGCCCCATAACAGCCCCTCTCTCCATAGGTTCTCCTCCCCTCTCTTCCATCTGTTGGAATTTAGGGGACACTCACTTCCTATCAACACAGCATGTTCCATCCCTAAAGCTGTCAGCATGCTATCATTGTATCTGCTCGTCAACCACTGTTTTCTGTCCCCACTGTTATTGTTCCTCCTATATCATGAAAGACATACCTCTTTAAAGAGACCAAACACTGGGTCCACAACCTCAGTGCCTGGAGGGCATTGGCGCTGAATGTTCAGCTACAAAGGGCCTGGAGATTCTGGCTGAAGATGCCTTCCTAGTCTCAAGGGTGCACATCTTGAAAACACACAGCTTCCTGAAATGATAACCCAAGACAGAATGCACTTTTGGCCTGGAAGGCTAGAATACTTTTCACCTGAGGTGCAGCATAATCTCAGAACTAGCCAGGAGCCCACTCAGGCTCAGAGCTCAAATGGATGCTGGAGGCCAGACCAGGACCTTAAGCCAACCAGACACAGAAGAGCTTCAGGAGTCAGGCCAGGCTGCAGCAAGGATCTGGACATGCCCACCCCAGTTAAGGGAAGGAGGGAGGGTTGTCTCAGAACATAGGCTGATCCCAGGGCAAGTATGTTCATACCTCAAGGCCAGCACTTAGTGGACAGCAAATTAGATACTTACCTAGTGGCAACAGATAGACCAGAGTAATAGCTCCCTAAGTCTCTATCTCCAGGGCAGGAACTGTACATACTTGCCATCATTCTCTTGTTAGTCGGGGTCCAGAGTCGCATAAGGACTCCACCTCTCACTTGCAGGTATCTGTTTGCCAGGCCTTGACCGTCAGACCAGGCAAGCTGGCCCTCAAGGCCATGGTCTATGCACTGGGGCCCCTAGGCCAGTGCCGGACAGTTAACTCTAAGAAAGGTGACAGTGGGGATTGCTCCTCTTCTCCTAGGATAAATCGTTCCATCTTAGCCTTCCCACTAGCCTCAGTGCACTTGTGCTGCATGGCGAAGTTCCCCTGGCCTCATTGCTCACAGACATCAGCCTACAGTATGAACTTTATGGCTTCTGGTTCACATGGAATCACTCAGGCAGACACCCTTTTGTAAACCATTATAGCCACACTAGCTTTCTTATCCCATATCCTTTCTTCCCTAGAGTTCCTCTGGGACCTTGTGGATGAACTTTTGCAAACCCACAATTCTTTCAGGGGCTAGCAGTGCATCTTAGATCCTGAGCTCTTGCAAACACTTTGATGAAGCTGCCCTGACCCATTTCCAATTTTCTTATTCCCTGATATTTAGTGGCTTTTATGGAGAAGGTGGTTTTCTCTGGGGGACAGAGGGCCTCAGCACTGAGGACCAAGAAGCTCAACTGGATTTTTGGAAGAGAATGGGTGAGGATAAGCCTATTCTTGGGTGTCTCTGGCTCTCTGAAGAGGCCATCTGGTGGAATACACCTATGCTCATCAGATTCAGAATTCTTTCCTCCCTCAGGCAATAGTTAAGTGCCTACACAAGGCCCAGCTGCTGCCATGCTCCTCCTTCCTGCCACCAAGCCATCATCAGCGAGCCCATGAGACTGAATAATCCTCCTAAGAACTGAGATTGTTTACATAGTGCAGCCCTGTATTCTTCTGTACACCCACACCAGTTTCTGAGCAATAAGAAGACAGATGTCACCACCTTATCCCTGGACTACCATGGGGCTCAGGCTCTCTTAGTCATATCCTCCTTGAAGGCCAGACTCCAGCTTCTCCCGCCTCCAGAGTCTCTAGGTCCCATAAGGCCCCTGGAATCCCCTACTTAGTACGTTGACCTAGAAAAACCCAAACCCCAGCTTTCTCAGGCTCAATAGCTTAGAACAAAGCCAGTGACTTTGAACTAAGCCACTGCCTTAGAACGAAGCCAGTGGCTAGGCACCTGGATTGTGAGCTGCATCCCTGCTGCTAATAGCCCAAAAGAGAGAGTGGGCTTGTCTGGCTCCATCAAAGAAAGGGCATATTTCTTCTGACAGTTATTTCTTCTCTAGGTAGGAGGCCAACATGATTCACATGTTTCTTGCTGCTCCTGCAGAGTGACTCCCTTTGACCCCAATATCCAGCCATATCTCCTCTCCTCTAATCTCTTACCCCATCTGTGGCTGAGAGTCCAGTATTCAAGCATCGGACTTCTTCCTTAGCATAGAAGGGCATTCTCTTTGTTCTGGGCCCACTCTACCCTACATCCATGGAATATGGGTCCCAGGAACTGGGCTTCTCTAGATGACCAAAAGTATCTATGGGCTCCACTGCCATGTCCCTCCCTCCTCTTAGAAGCAGTGGGTCCAGCTAGACCTAGGCTGAAATTCCTGGGCTTTATTCTTTCTTCCAGCAAGTACACTGAATGCCTGTCCCTGCCTAGAAAAGCCTCCTGAGTATCCCAAACCCAGCCAGGAGGCATAGGAGGAACAAGGGATGGGGCAAAGTGAACATTACCGAAAGCTCTTTGTGGAGCCAATTCTTGTCGAGTTTCTGCTTACTCCCTGGCCATGCACCCAGCTCTGGAACCTCCCATTCCCTACTTTACCCACTGAGCTTGAGAACTAGGAGAGTCCTGACTCTTAACTTTAGCTAAGGAGCTCTATGGCACACTCTCTGTGTCCTTTTGGTCTCATCAGCCTGTTCTACTCTCCTGTTTTTTCTTCTCCTCCTGGAAAATCCCAGAGGCTGCAGATGTTTACTTTTGGTGCACTTTCCTCAGCTGTCTCATCCTGAATATGCTAAGACATCAGCTCACTCTGTTGCCATCCTCTTAAGTAATTTCCATCCCTGGCCACTCACCCATGTAGGCCACAGTGCCTTGCTTGGCCAGTGTTTTTAGTTCCAGAGGCTGACATTCCATTCTCATGTGTACTAGATACATAGTACACACCTGAAGAATACACCGGCTGCAGAATGGGCTTCTCCCAGAGGGTGGCTAAAGCAGTAATCTCCCTTCATGCCATCTGTTTCCACCCTCAGTGGTGCCAGCAGCCCCCAGCAGCTGGAGCCTGGATAGCGGAGCCCGAGAGGCCCAGTCCCTCCTGCCTGCCCGCATCCTGATCCCCCCAGTGCCTCCCCGAAGCCTGCTGCATGGTAAGAAGATCTCTAGCGGGTCCCTGAAATAGTCCTTGGTCTCAGACTTTGCTCAAGGACCAGGGTAACAACCATCCAGGCTAAGAAGATGGGCTATTCTCTGGGATAACTCAGCCAAGGACAAACATCCCACTACAGCAGGCATTCAGTGTACTTGCTGGAAGGATCTTGCTGGGCTTTGGGGTCAGCGAGGTTTCTGAATACAACAGATTAGTTCAGGAAGGTCATTCCAAGCAGGGAGGCTGAAGACAGCAGAATTGATTGTACAAGGCACACTGCTCACCAACCTGTCGTCGCCTAGCAGTGGTCTGGAACTGCCACTGCCTGGAGACTCTAGTTCCACAGTCTCTGATGCACTCAACTTTCCTGACTTCTATGTGGAATAGGTTTCTTTTACCTCAGCAGTCTGTGTTTTAGAGAAGACTAACATAAGGAGAGATTTTTCTATAGCCCTCATTGCTGAGGGGTCCCTGGGGAGCTCTTCCCATGCCTGTCCCATCAGCTCAGCAAAATGGTGCTGGTGTGCAGCCTGAGCAGGGCCCTCCACTAAGGCACTGGTTCTGTTTCTTTTGCAGGTCATTACTCATTACACTTTGACGCCTTCCACCACCCTTTGGGTGATACTCCCCCAGCTCTCCCTGCCCGGACCCTACGCAAGGTAATGTACTGAGGAGGCAGCCCTGCCAGGCTGTGAGATGAATCATCTCATCAGCTCTATAACCACCTAGGGGTCCATAAGAGGAACCTGAGCCCTTCACTACTTCTCTTTCCCCAGCCTGGTAGAATCTGAGGTTGGCCAGAGCCACAGTTGAGTTGCAGGTGACGAATGTATCTTGTAGCAAATGACATGAAGGCAGGGAGATCAGAGAATCCTAGAAAAAGCAAGACACTATGCCAAGGGTATATAGGGAGTGAGTACTGGAAAACCAGGGCTCTCTGCCAACACCACAGGGTATCAATACACCATAGCTCAATAGCTAAATAAATGTTCCTGTGGTGGACTGTAGAACATTTGTGTGTGTGTGTGTGCATGTAGAACATTTTAAACTAGAATTCAGTAAAAGCAAGAAATGTCAGACACCAGAGCATTATGAAAAACTAATGAAAGTAAAACTTAAATCCAGCCTGTTAATTTTTCCACAAATTGGAAGACTGAGTCTACCACAGATTTTTGCAGCAGAATAACACCAGGGTTTTTTTTCTGCACCCAACCCCCGCCCCCCCCCCGCCCCACCCCAACTAGCCTGATAACAGCCCTTGTCAGTATCCCAGAGCCAAGGCAGCCTGGGACCTGGCCCTAGGGGGTACCAATGCCCAGCAACCAGGACAAGGCCATTTGGGGCCACAGAAATGCAGATGATTCTGGAATTCTACTGGCTTGCTTGAGGTTATGGGGAGGAGCTGGAAGCTTGTTGCTGAAGAAACAAGAAACATGCTTTTGTTGAGGGCTATTTAAAGTTCATTCATAAGCAGGTCCTTGGTCCTCTGTTGGTGGCAGGCCAGTCAGCCTGCCTAAAGAGAGGGATTCTAACATGCCCAACCTTTCCTTCACAGTCACCTCTCCACCCTATCCCAGCCTCCCCCACAAGTCCCCAGTCAGGCCTGGATGGCAGTAACTCTACACTGTCCGGCAGTGCCAGCAGCGGTGTGTCTTCCTTGAGTGAAAGTAACTTTGGGCACTCCTCAGAGGCCCCACCTCGCACTGACACCATGGACTCCATGCCAAGCCAGACCTGGAATGCTGACGAAGATCTTGAGCCACCCTACCTCCCTGTGCACTACAGCCTCTCTGAATCTGCTGTCCTGGATTCCATCAAGGCCCAGCCATGCAGAAGCCACTCAGCCCCGGGATGTGTCATCCCTCAGGACCCCATGGACCCGCCTGCGCTACCACCCAAGCCCTACCATCCCCGCCTGCCGGCCCTGGAACACGATGAGGGGGTGCTTCTTAGGGAAGAGACGGAGAGGCCTCGGGGCCTGCACCGCAAGCCCTCACTGCCCCCTGGGAGTACCAAGGAGGAGCAGGCTCGCATGGCCTGGGAGCATAGCCGAGGGGAACAGTGAAGGGCAGGGAGGCAGCTGGATGCTGCCCTCAGCAAGCAGCTTGCCCAGCCATTCCAGGTCTGAAAAGCAAGTCCTCCCAGGGAGCTAGAGGGGCTTGGCACTCAGGAGAGAACCACCCCAAGTCTCTGTTCTACTGCCGTGAACTCATGTGTTGCCATGTCCAGAGGCTGCAGCAGCATGAAGGTTGTGGCTTCTCTTTTATTACGTTTTTTACTTTCCCATTTTATGGGTTTTCCTTTTTTTCCTTTATGCAGTAGATGCTTTCTTCCTCCTGCAGTTCCAGACCATGTGGAGCTATATGGAGATATTGCACAGACAGAATGACTTTGCCACACTGCAGGGCCCAGAAACAGAAGCCCATGCCCTCCCTCCAGGAAAGAGATGCACAGAATGGATATTGCACTAGGGACCTCTTCCTTTGCTATATGAACAGAAAAGTTCATGATTGCATTCAGGGATTGCAAGGCCCACATGGACTACATGTCACAGATGGACAAAGGGGCTACAAGACATTTTGCACAAATGCCTGCCCACTCTTCCATCTGGGAGTGTGTACCTGAGGGGTTGGTCAGGCCAACCTGTTGGCTAAAGTGTGTGACAGGCCTAAGTGCATGCCCAGGGCACACTTCCAGGCTTCTGTGGGCCAGCTATCTCCTACTCCACTTTGGAATTTTCTCTCGTCATTCTGATATCTGACCTTTTACTTCCCAGGAGCCCCCATGGGAAATGGTATGCAAGGGTTATCTCCTACCCTCTGGGGCCTGAGTAGAGGTACAGAGCCAGAGGAGTTACCCTAGTCACTTTCCTCCTATGGGGAACTGAGCGCCTTCCATGTGGTGGAGAACTTGGTTTGATAATGAGGCTAAGGTGTGGCAGGGGCTGGAAATCCTCTACGACAGTGGTTCTCAACTTTCCTAATGCTGCGGTCCTTTAATACAGTTCCTGTGGGTCGCGACCCACAGGTTAAGAACCGCTACTCTAAGCTTTCAAAAGCATCCAGAAAGCCTGCCATCAGCTCCCTAATCAGGGATTTTCAGCACTACCTCTGAGCCATGAGGTTGGCTGCCCAGCCAGGCTTCCAGGCCCTGAGGACATGTGGTCAGATTCAGCAGGCTCCTATGTATAAAGGGTGAGAGGGAGCTTCTCCTTTTGGAAGCAGATAGCCATGCAGGTAGAATTGTTATCTCTCAACTGGCCAAGTACAATGCACCCCACCCCCAGCCCCATGGGGACCACCACTCAGGGTTTGGGGTGGGCAGGAGGGCAGTTTCTCCAGCCTCCCCAATCTGTTGGGCAGAGTGTAGTAATGTCTTTATAGGAAACTCTTTCAGGTCAGGGCACCAACTTTCCTCTAGTATTTGGGGGGCAGGGTAGGGGGTATAGTAGTATTTTACCAGGGTGCTTCTAAGTTACTTAAAAAAAATGTCTACAAAATTTTCTTTTATTTGCTTGAGTTCACATTAGTCATAATCATGACTTTGATGGTCACAAGGCTGCCTTCTCCTTGTTAAGCAGGCATGTTGCACCCCACTTCCTCTTCTGACCTCCATGGTCAGGCCCCGGGCCCAAGCCCTTCTTCATAGCCCCTCTTTCCAAACAGAAAAAGTCATGGTCAGGGTGTTTTTCCCTTGTAAACAAATAATTTGTTTAAAAGAAATGCCAGCAACTAACCTATTGGGAAAGATGGAGGGCTGAATTACCTTTAGGGTTTATCATTATTTTGGGTCCTTTCTGATACCATCAGGATCACTCCAGGCAAAGTAGAGCAGGGGATGTGGGTGAGCCATGGAAGCCCCCACCATGAAGGGCAGGCCTGCTTCTGAGCCTAGATACACTTACAAGCTTTAGTCTTTGGACTACCTGGTCTTTACAGATGCTAGGGTTGGGGGCTAGCTTCAGATTTGATTCTTAGAGGGCACCTTTAAATTTTGAAGCAGTTCTGAACCTCAATCCCTGGTCAAGGCAGTCATCACAGAACAGCTACCTTCTCCACTTGATGGCACAGGAGATGGGGAGAGGAGAGGTGTGTGGGTACATGTGGCCTTGCTTTATGCAAGGTGAAACAGTTTTGTGTTTTCCCTCTCCATTTTCCCTAATTGGATGAAAAGGACACATTCTGAATCCTTTCTGTTAGAGAATCAGTCAGTCTAAGGGGAAATGGGAAACTGGAGATGAAGAATCCTTTGAAAAGATTGTAAAATACTGATTTTCATTCTTTCAAGCTTACTTGTAAATATCTATTTGAATGCTGTGTATTTGTACAGGAATTTGAGCAAAAAGAAATGTATAGAGTGTGATGTCCCACTGGTATTCAGCCCTATAAATGTGTTTTTAACCTCTGGCATTCTGTGCTTATTTAAAACAAAACACTTCTAACCATTTCTTTTGTGTATTCATGTTTAAAGAAAAAGTGATTTAAAAATGATCTTACCTGTACCAGAAAAGGAAAGTTAAAAAAAAAAAGTTTGTACCAATGTCCCAACAGGTATTTTACTGTATATATTGTAGTAGCATGTTCGAAATCCAAGAAGTAATGTGAATTTTAGATGTAAATATCCGCCCCCTGACCTTTTCCCTCTTTCCCCCCCTCCCTTGACTGCTGTGATGTGAATTAAAGATGAATACCTGATACTGATCCACTGAATTCACTGAATGGGAGCAACAGATGTGCCCCTCTCCAAGTCCTGTCGCCGGGCTCCAAGCCCTTTTAGCCCCATAGACATGTCCTTTCAGCACTGAGCAGAGCCAACCCTTCCCGCGTGAGGGCAGGCAGCCAAGCCTTGCACTTAAAAGGGGGGCATATACCAAAAGGAAATGTCTTCCAGTGTTTATCTGCTGACCCACGCCCTTCTGCAGCCAAGGGCCCTTAGGGCTTCGCTAAGGAGGGGCGCGCCCGCCCCCTCGGCCACGCTTCCGGAGCTGGTGAGGAAGAGGGGAGCTCTTCCAGGAGTGGGGGACAAACCACCCGAGCGCCCCTTTCTCCCTGCTCTCAATCCCAAAGCTGCTGTAGCCCTGGTTGGGGCGCTTCCCTCAGAGATCTAGGATGGCAACCGGGCCTGGCCGGCCTTGATTCCGTCCTCTGGCAGGTCTTGAGGCCGCGGAGTCTGTCCACCCAGCAGGTCTCCTACTGTCAACCCATTAAAGGCGGGTTCCGGTCAGCCGAAAGGCAAGAAGGTGAACTCCTGAGCCCCAGCAGATGTTTCCCAAAGGGAACGATCACGTGGTTGTTGGATAAAAGGAAAGAAACACCTGCTGAGCCCTGCCTGGGGCGGCCCGCCCTCGCTACCTACCCTGTTGGGTCTCAACTGACCCCAAAACTCCTGCCTGTGCCACGAATGGGAGGCCTAAGCGAGAAGATCCGCAGGGCTTTCGGGGCAGGGTGGGACCCAAGGCAGGGAGTACGCGTGACAACGCAGTAGATGCGGAGCAACAGCCAAACCCTTCTTCAGGCTGTGGTACACGACCTCAATTATCGCGGCCGCCGGGACCCAAGATGACTGCCCGCACCGCTTCCGTTGCAGCCCTGGCCGCTTCCTGCGGCGGGCCGGGGTTCAATCAGCTGCCGACAACTGTCCGGGGCTGAGACGGCACCAACCAATGGGGAAGGGCAGCGTGGAGCCGCCCGTCTGGGCTCCCAGGCCCGTGGACCAATAGGGACACGGCGTGTGGGAGGGCCCGGGAGCCTTCCCCCAATGGGGAGCTACGGCGCGCGGCTGGGACCTGGAAGCGGTGCAGCCCGGCGGGTGCGGTTCAGTCGGTAGGCGGCAGCGGCGGCGGAGGAGGATGTGGGTCACGCACGGGCTGGCGGTGGCGCTGGCTCTGAGCGTGCTGCCGGACAGCCGGGCGTTGCGGCCGGGCGACTGCGAAGGTGCGCGGGGGCCGGGGCCCGCGCCAAACCCAAAAAAACCACTGGACGGCCAGGGCCCGGGCGGGGGTGGCGGAGGTGGCTTGTCCCAGCCGAGCTAGCTGGAGGAAGGGCAGACGCCAGGCCTAGAAATATTAGTCCCACAAGAAAAAGTTGAGATTAGATTGTGCTAAAAATTTGGCCTGAAATCCACATCACGCCAAATGTTTTGCCCCTTCCTACCGCTGTCCATGGGCTCCTAGGAGCGTCCCTGTCCTGGGTCGGGGACCTGAGGGCTGGCCACGGGTACCGTGGTATGTCCGTTGAGATCGCCAAGCTGCACCTGGGGGTTCGGTATCGTGTTTGGAAATGAGAAACAGCAGCAGATTGTTCTTTTCATCCTCCAGTTTTTCTGCTTATGAGGTCGCGGTGAGTCAAGGACACGTTCAGTTTAGGCTTAAACTTGATGGAAGGAGCAGGGGGAAGTTGTTAATGAGTCATTAGAATGATGCTCTTTCCCCTTATACGCTTGGTGCACCAAAGGACCCCAACAACCTTCAGCTGGTTTCTGTCCAGCTGAGAAAAACCAGTGATAGAAACAAAACAAAACAAAAAAAAAAAACCTCACCATTTAATGATTCATCTACGTGTCCCATTTTAAAATTGATGACAAAGTTCCTTCCTGGTAGGTTAAGGGGACAATCTGGCAATTGCTGAGCATCCTTCCCTCTTTTCCAGTTTGTATTTCCTATCTGGGAAGATTTTACCAGGACCTCAAAGACAGAGATGTTACATTCGCACCAGCCACTATTGAAAAAGAACTTATAAAGTTCTGCCATGAAGCAAGAGGCAAAGAGAATCGGTTGGTGAGTAGATAGTGACCCTCCCCAGCTAACCCTGGCTCATGTGTAACCCTCCCCTTTGTCATGGCCCTCTTGATAAAAAAAACCCTGCCCACCTCTCTATTCAGGAGACTGGCTGCTTTGTCCCTAAATTAATATGAGACTGAAGTGCTTTCACGTCCTTCCACAAGTGGGCATGTATTCTGCAATTGTGATTTTTAAATCCTATTATTGTTTATTAAGTATTTATTAAGAACCGACTGTGTTGGCCACTAGGAATACCTGGAGGAAAGATAACAATCAGGCAAAAAAATAATGCAGTGATGTGTGTCATAAAGAAAATAGACCAGGATCATTGGTGGAGAGGGAGGATGCTGATTTATAGTGGTCAAGAAATATCTCTCTGAGGAAGGGTTATCATTGAAGTGAGAGTAAGAACATCCCAGAGAGACCCCATCCAGTGTGAGTGCCCAGAGGTCAGAAAGAGTGTGAGGACATGAGGTGACTAGGTTCACACAGAGTAGGCCAGAGCCTAATTGAGAACAATAGCCCTAATGAAGCAATAGCTTTTCTAGCTCTAATTTTCCTGGCAGTCTCTGTTTTGTCTATTAAAAGTTTGGGCCCTGGTGACTCTTAAGCTCATTTGGTAGCTGTCAGCTCTGTGACTGAGAACGTGTTAAAAGCCCAGGTTGACATTGACTTTTAATCTGTCAGTACAGGCAGGGCACCAAAAAAATGTTGTCCTCCAGAGAGACAGCATGTTTGGGGATGACTATGTTTTGGAGGAGATGGCTGTCAAGTGGCACCCCCTAAAGACTGTTGCCCTTTCTTGCTGCAGTGCTACTACATCGGAGCCACAGACGATGCAGCCACCAAGATCATCAATGAGGTGTCGAAACCCCTGGCCCACCACATCCCTGTGGAAAAGATATGTGAGAAGCTTAAGAAGAAGGACAGTCAGATCTGTGAGCTAAAATATGGTGAGTGTGGCCTTCTTGAACAAATGATGTGCATGTCTTGTGTGGCCTCTGTGTGCACCTTCTGAGTTTACTTTCCAGCTAGGAGAGGAAGGTGATAAACTATAGCCACAAATGGATTGTCTCATGTGATAAATGATACTAAACGCTGGAGGGGATCTGTCATAGGAGCGGGTAGAAGTCAGAATAGGGCTTGTTGAGGAGGTGACATTTCAGTAAACTTTGAAGGAGGCGAGGCTTAGCCAAGAGGCCAGCTAATAGAACATTCTAGGCGGAGGATACAGGCAGTGTAAAGCCAGCCAGTGGCATGATTAGGCAAATGGAGAGGTCACATAGGGCTTTGCAGGTTGGTAAGGACCTTGGCTTTTAGTTTAAGTGAAATTAGGAACATTAGAAGTTTTTGAGCAGAGAAGTGACTTGATCTGACTTGGGTTTAACAGGCTTGTCCTGACTGCAAGCTCTGAAGGCCCAGTGATCTTTTTATTATTCTGAAAAGAAGTTCTGTGTCCAGTCAGCTAGCCCAAAAGTTATAGGAGCCATTGTGTCACACTTGCTAATAGTCTTGTTGCATATAGTCCCAGTCGTCAGAAAGAGGGCCTCTTCTGTAAAATTTAAATGGCTTTTTTTTTGTGTGTATATGGCATTTTTGTGATGGTAAGAATGTTCAAAGGCCTGTGTTTGTCCATGTGTATAGAGACTGCCTGGTCTTCTCAGAGTGATCTGGTACAGGTGGTTCCAGGTCACTCTGTGGTCACAAGTGATCACAGAAAGTAAGCTCCTAAATTGGGCCTGACGAGGGCCTGTTTGGGAAAAGGGGACTAGAAGATCTATCTGCTCTGTCACCAGCCTGGAGCTGTCATTCTACAGTGACTCTTCCTCCTGCAAGGACAGCGTGGCCTCTGTGGCTGTCTTTGTCTATGTCTATAGTGAGCACTGACAGCATAAGGCCAGCCTTCCCGGTGAAGGGGCCAATTCCCCGCCTTAGGAAGTGGGCACTGACACACCTGTCTGGGAAATCTCTCCTCTAGTCATTAGGGCTGGTTGTTTCAAGAGATGGTTTTGCCATGTAAGGGATAAAATATCTTGAGCCACTGGCTGTGGCTGCTCCCACTCAGCCAGTTACTCTCCCTGTTCTCTCTTCAGATAAGCAGATTGACCTGAGCACGGTGGACCTGAAGAAGCTCCGAGTTAAAGAGCTGAAGAAGATCCTGGATGACTGGGGGGAGACATGCAAAGGCTGTGCAGAAAAGTCTGACTACATCCGGAAGATCAATGAACTGATGCCTAAATATGCCCCCAAGGCAGCCAGTGCACGGACTGATTTGTAGTCTGCTCAATTCCTGTTGCACCTGAAGGGAAAAAACAGTTCAGCTGTCTCTTCCCAAAACAGCCTTTTTGTAATTTATTTTTAAAGTGGGCTCCTGACAATACTGTATCAGATGTGAAGCCTGGAGCTTTCCTGATGATGTTGGTTCTACAGTGCCTCTGTGAGGGGATTCACTTCCTTCTGTTGCTGGTTTACTCCAGGACTTCAAAAGTGTATCTGGGTTTTTTTTTATTAAAGAAAAAAACATTTCTAGCTGTCCTTGGAGAATTAAGTGAATACTGAAACAGGGTTTAACCCCATGAGGATCCTACCAGCTTATGCTTTCCCATTTGCAGAGTTTGGGGGTACATTACCATTTGTCCCTCAAAACACCAGTGCTGAAACTACCAGGGCACAATACAGGGGCTGAGGCCCACTGATGTGTGTGGGTGTGCAGGACTGGAGGATAGCAGGCACCTCAGCAATGTGGAGCCTGCAGAGGAGGCCTGGCTTGACACCCTGCCCCTCGATACAGTGTCTGTCTCCATGCAAGGGGGGACTGGAGGCCTCACAGCTTCTAAGTACACAGAAGATAAAGTCTGGGGTACATAAAAAAGGCCTTACATTGTGGCTCACTGCAAGCAGGACTATGGGGTATGTGGAGTGTGGTTTTCCACAAGGCTTCAGTGACCATGCATGTTCTGCACTGACATTTCTAAAGATGCTCTTGGCCTGATCACCAGCTTGCTCTTCCAAGCTCACTGTCTAGTATCTGTCCCAAGCCTCTGATGCCTGATAAGGTTTTTGCAAGAGTGGCAGGAGTCAGGTTATAATAAGAGGTAGCAGGAAGTTGCCTTTTGCTTTTTGTTTGCCCTAGATTACAGTTGAGGTCCTGAGTGCTTTTCTGCTTTTCTTGAGTCTGATTTTTTTGCTGCTCTCTCTCATTGGTGTTTAAGAAACTGAGGGGTCTATATGAGCTGTGGCTCAATGGAGACACCTGCTCCTTGGGCCTGCAGAGATCACCTGAAAGGAAAAACTAAGAACCAATGCTTGGCAAGGAACTGTTCTGACCTCAAATTACTTCATTTGTGTCAATTGTAAATATAGTTTGTAAGGGGCCTTACTGGGCTCCACGAAGACGACTGCTCTTTCTTCCAAGACCCTTCCCCTTGCAGCTGCCTGAGCTGCCTCAGGAGCTGCTTTCTGGTTGTGAGAAGAGGGAAGGGCTAAGTATACTATTCCCCGTCTCGTAGTTTGTGTGCCTGAAGTTGGGTCAGGTTTTGCAAAGGCTCCAGCAACTTTGTCCTCCAACTTGTCCTTGGAGACTGAAAGCTTCCCCAATGGGCTTGGGCACCTGGGCACCTTTGCCTTCATTCCTACGGAGAAGGAGTCCTCCCCCTGGAGGTGAACACAAGGCGGCACTGGCCAGCGAGCGGTCAGCCTAGCAATCTTAACTGCTGGCACTATCTTCGCCCTTGGCTCTCATGGTCCTGCCCTTCCAGCTTGCCATGTGCCCGAATGCGGCGCTAAGGAGCCTATTCAGATTCCATTAACTACAGGTTGTCTCCAGTTTGTGTGCCTGGACTCAGCCACGTCTCGCCTGCGTGCATACGGTCTTCATGGTCTTTCTGAGGACTGCTGTAGATGACCCCTAATGTAGAGAAAGCTCAGGATACGGGCCGAGGTCTCAGACATAGCATGAGAAATCTGCGTGAGTTAGTCCTCAGGACTGTCAACCCTGGTCTCCAGTCAGAAGATGCAAGGGTTGAGGTGAGGGGAATTGCTCACGCCTAGTCCTGGAATGGAAGAATAACACATAAAGAGGCCACTGAGTCAAGGCCCGAGACCTCTGTGTCCACCGAGGCTGCTACTCCCGCTCCGATCAGCGTGGGCCCCAGCGCCTATAGGAAAAGGTAGCTGGATCCAGAGCGGCAAAGTATCCCCGGAAGCACGGAGCCAGGTCCACCAGCTCCGCTACGTAAGCCACCCCTACTCTCAAAAGCTCTCATCATTCCGGGTTGCCTCGAGCCTCGGCCCGCACGGTGGCGCCAGAGTGCTCAGCCCAGCGCTCAGCCACTGGCCGTAGGGTCAGGGGGCACCGGGCGACGCAGTCCGATGACGCAAACCCGGCGCAGCTCTCGCCCCGGCTGGCACAGTCACGTGGCACAGCCGGCGCAGCCTGATAACGCAACGCCAAGTCCCTCGGCGCCGCTCCCGCCCCGCCCCGTCGCCACCGCCGTGCGGAGTCCTTTTGTCCAAGATGGCGGCGCCGGGGGCGCTGCCTCCTCGGCCGCCGCCGCCGCCGCTGTGAGGAGTCTGCGGGCCGCCCGCCCGCCGCGCCAGCGCCATGAAGAGACAGAGCGAGCGAGACTCGAGCCCGAGCGGGCGCGGCTCGTCATCGTCGGCCAAGCGGCCGCGGGAGCGCGAACGGGAGGCGGAGGCGGGCGGGCGGCGGGCTACACACAAGGCCTCCGGCGGCGCCAAACACCCGGTTCCAGCGCGAGCCCGAGACAAACCCCGCGGTAGCGGGGGCGGTGGGGGCGGGCATCGCGATGGCCGCGGCGCTGGGGACGCGAATCACCGTGCGAGCAGCGGCCGCTCCTTAGGCGCCGGCGGCGGAGGACGTGGTGGCAAGGCCTCAGGGGACCCAGGCGCCTCGGGCGCATCGCCCCGTGCGTCTCCACTGCCGCCGCCTCCGCCACCGCCCGGGGCAGAGCCCGCGGGTCCCAGCTCATCGACGACCGCACCCGAGTACAAGACGCTACTTATCAGCAGCCTGAGCCCCGCGCTGCCTGCCGAACACCTCGAGGACCGGCTCTTCCACCAGTTCAAGCGCTTCGGCGAGATCAGCCTTCGCCTGTCTCACACACCTGAGCTGGGCCGTGTGGCCTACGTGAACTTTCGGCACCCACAGGACGCCCGCGAGGCCCGTCAACACGCCCTGGCCCGCCAGCTGCTGCTCTATGACCGCCCGCTCAAGGTAGAGCCCGTGTACCTGCGCGGCGGCGGGAGCAGTCGGCGAAGCAGCAGCAGCAGTGCTGCTGCCTCCACGCCACCCCCAGGACCGCCCGCACCCGCCGACCCGCTGGGCTACCTGCCGCTGCACGGAGGCTACCAGTATAAGCAGCGTTCACTGTCCCCGGTAGCTGCCCCGCCCCTGCGGGAGCCCCGCGCCCGCCACGCTGCTGCCTTCGCCCTGGATGCCGCTGCTGCAGCCGCTGTGGGACTGTCCCGGGAGCGGGCCCTGGACTACTATGGTCTGTACGACGACCGTGGCCGCCCTTACGGCTACCCAACCGTGTGCGAGGAGGACCTCATGCCTGAGGATGACCAGCGGGCCACACGGAACCTCTTCATTGGAAACCTGGACCACAGTGTATCTGAGGTGGAGCTGAGACGGGCCTTCGAGAAATACGGCATCATTGAGGAGGTGGTTATCAAGAGGCCTGCCCGTGGCCAGGGTGGTGCTTATGCCTTCCTCAAGTTCCAGAACTTGGACATGGCACATAGGGCTAAGGTCGCCATGTCAGGGCGAGTGATTGGTCGCAACCCCATTAAGATAGGTTATGGCAAGGCCAATCCCACCACACGCCTCTGGGTGGGTGGCTTGGGACCTAACACCTCACTGGCCGCTCTGGCCCGGGAGTTTGACCGCTTTGGGAGCATTCGGACCATTGATCACGTCAAAGGAGATAGCTTTGCCTATATCCAATATGAGAGCCTGGATGCAGCCCAGGCTGCCTGTGCTAAAATGAGGGGCTTTCCTTTGGGTGGTCCAGACCGCAGGCTTCGTGTGGATTTTGCCAAAGCAGAGGAGACTCGGTATCCCCAGCAGTACCAGCCCTCACCCCTTCCTGTGCATTATGAGCTTCTCACAGATGGATATACTAGGCACCGAAACCTGGATGCCGACCTGGTGCGGGATAGGACCCCCCCGCACCTCCTATACTCAGACCGAGACCGGACCTTTTTGGAAGGGGACTGGACCAGCCCCAGTAAAGGCTCCGACCGCCGAAACAGCCTGGAGGGCTACAGCCGCTCAGTGCGCAGCCGGAGTGGTGAGCGCTGGGGGGCTGATGGGGACCGTGGCATACCCAAGCCCTGGGAAGAGAGGCGGAAGCGGAGGAGCCTTTCCAGTGACCGTGGGAGGACAACCCACTCCCCTTATGAGGAACGGAGCAGGACCAAGGGTGGTGGGCAGCAGTCAGAGCGAGGTTCAGACCGTACCCCTGAGCGCAGCCGCAAGGAGAACCACTCCAGTGAAGGGACAAAGGAGTCAAGCAGCAACTCCCTCAGCAACAGCAGACATGGGGCTGAGGAGCGCAGCCACCACCACCACCACCACGAGGCTCCAGAATCTTCCCACGGAAAGAAGATAAGGGATAGCGAGCGCAATCATCGGACGACTGAGGCTGAATCCAAGCCTCTGGAAGAGCCAAAACATGAGACCAAAAAGCTAAAGAGTCTTTCAGAGTATGCTCAGACACTACAACTGGGTTGGAATGGGCTTCTAGTGTTGAAAAACAGCTGCTTCCCAACATCTATGCACATCCTAGAGGGGGATCAAGGGGTTATCAGCAGTCTCCTCAAAGACCACACTTCTGGGAGCAAGCTGACCCAGCTGAAGATCGCCCAGCGCCTTCGACTGGACCAACCCAAGCTGGATGAAGTCACACGACGCATCAAGCAGGGGAGCCCCAATGGCTACGCAGTCCTCCTAGCCACCCAGGCAACCCCCAGTGGGCCTGGCACTGAGGGGACACCCACAGTGGAGCCAGGCCTGCAGAGGCGGCTTCTCAGGAACCTGGTCTCCTACTTGAAACAGAAGCAGGCCGCAGGGGTGATCAGCCTGCCAGTGGGTGGGTCCAAGGGCAGAGACAGCACAGGCATGCTCTATGCCTTCCCACCCTGCGACTTTTCACAGCAGTACCTCCAGTCAGCACTAAGGACATTGGGCAAGCTAGAAGAAGAACACATGGTGATAGTCATAGTCAGAGATACTGCCTAGCCCAACCTGTCTTTTTCAGCTCCATGTTTGTGTCACAAAAGCAGTTATTTTAAAATCTGATTCCCTCTCTACCCTACCCCTTGGTTTGAATTCTCTGCTGGGTTCTTTTGGTTCATTTGGTGGGGATCAAAGTCCTGTCCACCACTAAAAACTAAGTTCTTAGATTTGGGGGGAATTTTTTTTTACAATGATGATAAGGGACTCCTGTTACGTTGATTTCTAGTGTACAAGATACTGTCTGCTGTGTTCTGTATTTTTTTAATTTTTTGACTAACTGTATGGCAAGTTGTCAGTAAAGCCTTTGTCAGAGGACCATTTTTTAATCCTGTTCAGAGTCCTGGTTTAATCAAGTTACAAATGGAAGAGTTTTCCCTAGTACATGCACACAAATGGCCTACATCTTTCCAGCACCACGTCAAAAAATCCTGCGTTAGTGGCTCTCAGCCTGACCTTTCAGCACTTCAGGTTGTCAGGTCATTTTTAATCTTGGTTGATGACCAGCAGACTTCAATTTGGGTTCTGAACCCTGCCATGCCAGCCTGAGAAAAGCCCATGCAAAGTAAGAGGGTGAGTCTGAGGTCTGTGACCAACAGCCCTAAACCATGTGTGTCCATTAGTTTGAGTTGTGGCTGTTGGACAAAGTGCCCAAACTCAAAACATGTTTGACTAAGCAGGTAGTCTTATACATGGAGGTGGAACAGTGCCATACAAAAGGGGTCTTGGTGCTGCTGCTCTATCCAGACCCCCTCTTTAACCCAGGGTCTCCAGTACTGGGGACAGAGCTACCTCAGATTCCCAGTGATCCAGGAGGCTAAATAATGAAATGGACAGAGGGTTTTGGTTCTTGATTGTGCAAGACTGATGTATAAAGGGCAGGCTTGTGCCCAGTCATACCTAGAGATTTGAGGACACTGAATCCCTGAAGTACTTTTTACAAAGTACAGAAGGTTAACAGGAGATGCTCTTATTAACTGACTGGTTTCCCAAGTGCAGGGTCAGAACAGTTGTCTAGCTAGATCTTGTCCTGATAGAAGGTGGTAGGTTTCTCTTGAGGGGGAAGGAGTTGGGCAGTACTGGAGCTTGAAGCCACTCAAGCAAAGATGGGGAGGGAAAGGATGTGGTACCATCCTCTAGCTGGGAGGGAAAGGTGGCCTGATGGAATAGTCCTAAGAGTCTACCTTCCTGGAGCACCTAGTTGTCACTGTAGCTGAAAACTGTAAATACCATGCTTCAGAATGTGCAGCAGCTTGGATATTCTAAAAGGGATCATTGTCAGGGCTGAGGAGACTGAAATCTAAGAGAAATGAGCTCCCAAATGACTAGGAATTCCAGGTTCTGCTGGCCGTGCCATCCCTTCAGGTCTGGTCTGCTACCCCAGCTAGCACAAAGCAACCCAGGCGAGAGCTATGACAGGTTTTGTGGAGGCTGGAGTTCAGTGCAGACTGTGGAGAGTACAAGCCAGCCTATGAGGACACTGAAAGAGCTGTTAAGAGACCTCAGAGATTTGGGATGAACAGGGCAAAGTGCCTGGGGAAGTATCACTCACTGGGCTTCAGCTGATGCTCATGAGAGACCAAGCATGTTCATAACAAAACAGTAATTTAAGGAACCATTTAACATGTTTATTTGCCTATTTTCACTTGAGCTGTGGCCACAGCTGCCAGGAAATTAAGCAAGTCAGTGTGGGACATAGCAGGACACACCTCCATACCATTCCAGAGTAGCTGGTACTGCCAGAAACAGGAGTGGGCCTTGTCTTGTTGAAGGCACGTGGGTGAAGACGACACTTCAGCCTTTGCCCTGTCCACCCCTCTTCAGGGCAGGGTGCCCTCTGGCTCCAGAACTGCCAAGTTTTGGTGAATAGCCACACCCAATGTGTGACCTTCCTTCTCTTCCCTGGCCCTCAATTGCTTCCTTCCTTTGGCTCTTAAGACACAGCAGGTTTAATGAACTCTTTGAATGGCTTTGCAAGATCTAATGAGGGAGGGTAGGTCAAGTGGCAAGGCCCTGTGAAAACTCTCAACTGCAGGTGTCCAGTGCCTCCACTTAGGGTTCAGGTCCTAAGACGTTGCTTAAAGGCAAAAGTGTAAGAAGGCAAAATTGGCCTCATTGGTGGTGTCCTACTATTGCACATTTCTTCCTATGTGACTCAGATTTTTGAGTCCTGGTAGAATAAGGAAGAGGGCTGATGTTTCCTTGGCCTCTGAGGGCACTTTCCTAAGGGTCTGTTGTCAAGCCAACCAGAATTCTGCTTTCCTATTGGAGGTCCCATCTCCACCTTAGAGACCTGTGGGCACTCCCAAGAGCTCCTGGCAGGAAGACTGGCTCAGTTGAGTTAATGACTAGAATACAGTGCTTTTACTACTTCTTGATTTTTAACCTGTTTTCTTCTAATGCATTCAGTACCAGGCGTCTAATTGATATTACCATTTAAGCTGAGCCATGAAGCAATTTAAGAGCTGAGACCTCTGCTGTCTAGAGGACCAAGAAGTACCTGTGTGACACAGGTCCCCTTCAGTGTGTATGGCATATTGTATGGCTCTCCTGAGCCCACCTGCCCTTGGAGAGTTTTAGCCATCTTGTTTTGCTTGTTTATTTCACAACCACCAAATTTGTTCTTTCTTCTCTCAGTAAAAGGAGAAAAGCCTCTTTAGCTGGACAATACCTATATAACAAATCAAGAAGCTGTTATTTGGGCAAAATCAAAGGAATAAAGAGACTAGGGACTTAACATTTACTGTGGGAAGGGGTAAAGTGGGATAAAATGGGATAGATAGGAAGGGGTAAGTGAAAAGGCAGACAACCCCGGCACTTCCCTGATTACCCAGTTTAACTATAGGTCTCTTTTGGAGACTTCTGAAGTATACTTCTGCAAATCCAGACCAAGCCTAACTGTCCCTAACCTGCCAGAACTGGAGAACAAGTCCACCATCACAATCCCTTTCAGGAAACAGTACTGGTCATCACCCCAACTACAAGGATGGCCAAAATGCTTTTACTCCTCAGCTTTGGCAGTTCATTCCTTCAAAACTTCCCAGGACCTCTCCCTTTCCAGCTCTACCAAATCTGTCCTTGGGAACTTGATCTCTCGTATAGGAAAGAAAGATGTGTCCACAGTGAACAATGCCCTAAACTCTCCTCTCTGCACCCCTCCTCCCTTAATATCCTTAGAAAGACAGATCCTACCCCCAGAGAGAGATGTAGACCAAGGTTAGAAATTATGATTAAGCTACTTTTCTCCCTGGCATGCTTTATTTGGGCAGAACATTTTCACCACCTCCCTGATCTACCTCTCTTGAAAGATGTCTTCTCTATGGCCTGGCTAGAGCTGCTGCAAGATAGGGACACACCCCACCTCTGGTAAAAGAGAACAGGGAAAGGCCATAAACAAAGACGGACCTGTAATTTATTTTGTAGTTTTTTTTTTTTAAATAAATACACTTTACATTAAAGAAAAAGGCCTTTGATTTGTAATTTCCACATTCGGGAGAAAAGAGAAAAAGATTTTTCAAAAACTGAATCACAAAGAAAAATAGAGGGAGTGAACTTATATCCTAAGTTCCCTCAACTCTAAAAAACCAATATCCACAATGACTGTGCTGCCCCAAACCATGAAGGTAGGTGAATTTAGGCCTTACTCAGCAAACAAGCAGCACCTTCCTTCCCACCTCTGGCACAAATGAAAACAAATTAACTTGACAGCACATGAGGCAACAAAACAGGTTAAAAAATCATATATTATATTTATAATAAAATATTCTTAATCCTTATCAATTTAAGAAACCACGATTTTCCTTTTCATTTA
>CAUYRH010160079.1:0-25966 GCA_963574655.1 Perodicticus potto
GTCACTGCATCCTGGTCAAGGGAAAAATCTTTGTCTGGTTCCAGTTCAAAGTGGAAAGGACACCTTTGTTTGGTTCCAGTTCTAAGTGGGAAAGCTTTCAGTTTTCTCCATTCAGTATGATATTAGCTGTGGGTTTGTCATAGTTGGCTTCAAACATTTTACAAAATGTGCCATGTATACCTATGTTCTTAAGTGTTCTTGTTAGAAAAGGATACTGAATTTTGTTGAATGCACTTTCTCCATCTATTGAGAGGATCATGTGGTCTTTGTTTTCCCTCCTATTAGTATGGTGAATGACATTTATGGATTTGTCTATGATAAGCCATCCTTGCATCACATCATCATGATGTATCATTTATTTAATGTGTAGCTGAAATCTATTGGCTAAGATTTTATTGAGAATTTTTGGATCAAAATTCATTTGTGAAATTTGTCTATCGTTTTCCTTTTTATTTGGGTCCCTTTTGGTATCAGGGTGATGTTTGCTTCATAGAACCTATTAAGGAAGATTGCTTCCTTCTTAATGTTTTGGAATAGGTTCTGCAGCATAGGTACAAGCTCTTCTTTGAAGGTGTGATAAAAGTTTGGTGTGAAGCCATATGGTCCAGGACTTTTTTTGTTGTTGGAAGATTTTTTTATTGTTTCTTCTATCTCAGTGCTTGATGTTGGTCTATTCAAGAGATCTTTTTCTTCCTGGTTAAGTCTAGTGAGCAAGTATGATTCCAGGTATTGGTTCATTTCTTCCACATTGTCAAATTTTGGGGCATAGAGTTTCTTGAGGTAGTCAGAGATAATCTCTTATATCTCAGTGATATCTGTTGTTTCATTTCTGATTGAAGTTATTAGAGATTTTACTTTTCTGTTTCTAGTTAATCTGTCCAAATGTTTATCATTTTTATTTATCTTTTTGAAGAGCCAATTTTTTGTTTCATTGATTTTCTGAATTATTCTCTTATTTTCTATTTAATTTCTTTCTGATTTTATTGTGGTTATTTCTTTTCTTCTGCTGGGATTTGGGATTGGATTCCTCTTCCTTTTCCATATTTTTAGGATGGTTCATTAGATTGTTGATGTGCTTTCTTTCTGTGTTTTGGACGTAGGCACCTAATGTGATTCATTTTTCTCTTAGGACTGTTTTTGCTGTATCTTATAATCCTTAGGTTTGGGATGGTGTGTTTTGTACATATCTATTAAGTCCATTTGTTCTAGGGTTGCATTTAAGTCCCTTGTATTTTTGTTTAGTTTCTATTTAGATGATCTGTGCAGTTCAACCAGACGGGTGTTAAAGTCCCCAGATGTAATAATGTTTCAGGATATCATATTGCTCAGTCCAATCAATGTGTTTCATAAATGTGGGAGTATTTAAATTGAGTGCATTAATATTTAGAATTGAAATATTCTATTGATGTATTATTCCCTTGACCAGTATGAAGTGACCTTCTTTGTCTTTCTTAACTTTGGTTGCTTTAAATCCACTTGTATCTGAAAATAAGATTGCAACCCCGTGAGATATTGTTTTCTAACCCTTTACCCTGAATCTTATTTTGTCTTTCAAGATTAGGTGAGTTTCCTGGAGATGCCATATAGATGGCTTATGCTTTTTATTCCAGTCAGCCTGCCTGTGCCTCTTCACTGAAGAATTCAAGCCATTAACATTTATTGAGAGAATTGATAAGTGTGGTGGAATTCTAGTCATCTTATTTTGTGAAGATCTGTTGCTTAGTTTTATCCTTTGTTCCATTGTGAAAGCTTGGTGTTGTCTTTTAGTTTCTAGGTGTTTACTTTGCTGGTGGTAATGTAGAGCCATTGTGATGCTGAGTGTGGAGAATAGGTCTCAGTATTTCCTGTAGAGCTGGTCTTGTTCTGGCAAATTTCCTCACTGTTTGAAAATCAGTGAAAGATTTGATTTCTTGGCAATTTTGAAGCTTAGTTTAGCAGGATACAGAATTCTGGACTTAAAATTGTTTTGTTTAAGAACATTAAAGGTAGCTGACCATTCTCTTCAGCCTTGGAAAATTTCAGCTGAGAAGTCTACTGTCACCCTGATGGATCTGCCCCTTTAGGTAATTGGTGCTTACTCCTGGCAGGTTGCAGAATTTTTGCTTTTGTCTTGACTTTGGACAGTTTCATTAAAATGTATCTTGGAGATGCTATGTTTGTGTTCAGATGAGCTGGACAGTGTCCCTCTAAAGGGAGTGTTTTGGAATGTTTATTGATACTTGGGAAGTTTTCATTTATGCTATCCTCCAGTAGGGCTTCCATTCCTTTGGAACATTCTTCTTCCCCTTCAGGAATACCTATAATTCATATGTTTGAATGCTCCATGAAGTCCCATAATTCTCTGAGTGAATATTCTGTTTTCTCTCTCTTCTTTTCTGCCTCTTTAACTGTGTAGGTTAGCTCAAGACTTTATCCTCTAACTCTGAGATTTATTCTTCTCCATGGTCTAATATGTTGTTGATCCTTTCTACTGTATCTTTAAATTCCCTGATTGACTCCTTTAAATTCCACTGTATTCTTTCTACATTCTTCATGTCTTTCAGCCTTTTTTTGGTTCTGTTTTTCTACCTTCTCATCAATTCTCTTTATTGTTTTGCCATTGACATTTAAAATTTCTTTTCTGTCATTTCCATTAATTCTTTATAGGTGTCATCTTCTGCAATAGCTACCTCATGATCCCTTGGGGAAGAGGTTGCTTTATACTGTTTTTTCATGTTGCCAAAATTTTTCTGTTGGTTTCTCTTCATGTTTTTTTTTTTTTCTATTCACTTCCTTTCCCTATTTTTTCCTTCTCAGTTTCTCCTTCACTTTAAATTACCTTGTCTCAGAGCTTAGGTGTTGAAGTGACTTTTGGTATAAAGCCAAATGAAGATAAAGATAAAGAGCAAGAATGGAGAAGGAAAAGAAAAAGATAAAGAGAAAAAAAAGAAGAAAGGGGGTGGAAGAAAAGAATTAAAGAAAAGGAGAGAAAAAGGACAGTAAGAGAGAAAGGGAGCAACAGGAGAAATGGTGGTATTCGGTGGGATGTTTTAACCACACTTGCAGGTCTAGGACTTTGCAGGGAGCCAGGCTGGGTAGGTCCTTTGATGTCAGGAGCTCCTTATCAGCCTGGGCAAAACAAGATCCCACCTCTGCCAAATATAGAAAGAAGTTAGCAGTATGTTGCAGCAGGGACCTACCAATGCATTTTTTCTAATTCCAAACCTAGAAGAACTTCCAAGACCATTAGCTTGTGGCCTGTTTGAGCAAGAGCAATGCCCTGACCACCCCCTAATCCCTTAGAGAAGCAAAATAAAATAATAAAACTAGATTTAAAAAATTAAAAATATAATTGTATAAGATAAAGAAGAAAAAAGGGATAGCTGAGGTGTTGTATGAGAAATTTTTGTGGGAAAAGTAGAAAAATCACTAACAAAAGAGAGAGAAAGTACAGAAATCTTAAAAAGGAAACAATAAAATTTATGAAAAACCATAACAAACATAGAGAAGCCCTTGCTATTGTAAAAGTAGAAACAAAAAAATGAATGCAGCCAAACAAAATAAAGCTAAACAAAAACCAACACAATAAAATAAGAAAAATAATAGAAAAAACTAATGAAAAATTTTTAAAAAGCAAAAGTATAAGACAGTACATATATGGGTGTGTATATATATGTGTGTGTGTATATACATATACATATACATATATATGTATGTATGTATATGTATGTGTGTATATACTGCAATATATTCCTTGGATACCAGGTATTCCAGGATACCAGGTGATACTGTAGTATTAGGAGTCAGAGAACACATCCTGGATTTTCTGTATATGATCAAGGTCGAAAACCACTTTCTTGTTGCAAAGAAGACTGGATTTTGTCTTCTTGACTTCTTTGCCCTCATTCCAGGCCTATTTGCTTTGTTAGCATTCAGTCCCTGTCAGAATGGGGTCCCAAAGCTCTGGCCAGACGTCCTAGGAGGCCCATTAGACAGCATCCTGTGACAACAAATCAGTCTTCCCAGGGGGAGCAGGTGCCACTCAGCTTACCCCAAGAAACGAGTCAAGGTCAGCCATCAGCCAAAGCCAGCCGTGTACTAGCACCCCATCCAAGTACTAGTCCTCCTGGACAGGTGGTCTTCCCACAGTGGTGGTGTTCTGCCTATAGCCAAGCTGATTGGAAAACCCCTGTTCCCAGCATTCAAACCTGGCGCTGGGTGCTATTCAAGTCAACTTGCTGCTCCATCAAGCAGCCTAGTCCAAAATCGAAATACTGCAGAACAACACTTTCCCATCCCCAGCCCTCTGCAAGAGAGCCAGCCAACTGGCTGGCCTCTGCCCATACCAAGCACTTGCCTTCTGGGTCAGTTTTTCTCAGCTTCAGACTTTCTTATTGGCTTCTAAAGTCTTTTGCCTCTTCACTGTGCACCTGGAGTTATGTTTCTGTACAGATTCCCCTAGTCAGAGATGGCAGAAGTCCACTTTCCCCTGTCTTACCATAAGTAGCTGGCAAGGAGATGTCTCTAGTCTACCCATTTTGCTCCACTCCCTCTCCCCCCAAGAAGAGCATGATTGTGGTTTTGATTTGCATTTTTCTTACAATTAGTGATGTTGTCAAAGTTTTATGCTCTGGATTTTCAATTATGCTCTGGATTTTTAATTCCTTATTGAGTAATATGATTTGCAAATATTTTTTCCCATTCCATAGGCTGCCTTTTTACTCTCTGTTCATTGTTTCCTTCAACATGCATATATTTTTAATTTAGTATGGACCTATGTCTTTCTTTTATGCTACCTTTTCACTACGAAGGAGTCCTTTGGCTTATTTTTCTGCTGTTGCCCTCCTATTTTGAAAGAAACCTCTCTCCCAGATATTTATCAAGTAAGAATTAATTGTCAAAGAGTCAAAGTGATATTGTACGTTTTCTTAGAAACTGTGACAAGCTAATGAAAATGTTGAATTTCTTTATTTTTTTGCTATATTTATATCATTCACTATGCTAGTTACTTGATGGGCCAATGTAGAAAGAAAGAGAAAGAAAAGATGACATCCCACCACTTAAATTCTATTATTCCTAAAATATCTTTTTCCAGTGACTATGAATGCAATTGGTTATTCATTTCTTACTTTTCTGGTGATTGTTTAAGCTATGTAAAAGAGGTGAGTTTTTTCTTTTCTTTTACTCAGATATTTCTATGAATCTTTTTGGAACATTTTGTTTCTGTCTTTATTTTTTAATTAAAAAATTTAAAAATAAATTTAATACATATTTGAACATCATGTGGTAGAATAAACTTCTATAGGTCATTAGTCATGTATGATTATTTATTAAACACCATGTGTGTATCTGATATTGAGCTATAAAATGTGAATAAAGTAGAATTAATTGGTATAGCTCTTACTCCCGAAATCCTTGGTCATATTCTCTAGGCAGGTATATACCTAAACCACCAGTGGTAAAAAAATTAAATAAGAACACTTGTTTATTTACATGTTTGCAGTAGAGTCTGAAAGAAGCCAACTGTAGACATTCCTTGGCAAATTGCATAAATTTATGCTCTCAACATCTATTATAAACTGGTGTTTTGCCAGAATTAAATAGTATACTCTTGGGGTATCAAGGGCTAGGAAGACAAAATGTTGGTTTATCTTCTACCTTTAAATCATATCATCTTGTGCTTAGCCCGTAGATCATATTTGTAGCATAATCTGCTTTGGCTTGCATGGTTTATAGTGTTGATTAGACTATGGGAGAACAGAATGAGAAATGGTGATTTAATAGGCATTTTTCATTACAAAATAGGCAGACCAAGGCAATCTACATAAAGTTTCATCTTCTGGTTTTCTGATAAAAGTCATTTTCCACATTGAGGATATAAATGGTATTAAGAACTTAAAATAGAGCTGACATGGTTAGGAAGAGGATCAGATGTTTACTTTAAAAAAATTAAAATGGGCAGCGCCCATAGCTCAGTGGGTAAGGGTGCCGGACACATACACCAAGACTGCCAGGTTCAAACCTGGCCTGGGCCTGCTAAAACAACAATGGTGACAACAACAACAACAAAATAGCCAGGTGCTGTGGTGGGCACCTGTAGTCCTAACTACTTGGGAGGCTGAGGCAAGAGAATCGCTTAAGCCCAAGAGTCTGAGGTTGCTGTGAGCTGTGACACCACAGCCCTCTACCCAGGGAGACAGCTTGAGACTGTCTCAAAAAAAAATTAAGATGTCCAGTATCCTTTTAAAGGAAATGTTATGAAGCTTCTATTAAAAATGATCTGTATTTGAAAAAAAAAAAGTTTTGTTCCATTAAATTATTTTCACAGATGCTGTATTGTTAAAAAAAGCAAACAAATTGTTTGTGAGACAAACTTATCCAAATACTAAGTGCCCATATGTCTTTTATTCTTAGTAGAGTTGAAGGTCTATGCATATGTGGGATGTTACTTTTGCTATTTATTCCATTTATTGTTTTGTCTATTATTATACATCTGCTCTTGAAAATGCCAAGTCTGAATGAGCTCTCATTTATCATAAGCTTTATACCACCAAACCATTCTGAACTTACTTATTCTTGTTTATTTTTATTTATTCTTATTTATTCTTTTAGTTGAAAAATGAAAGAGAGGACGTTAACTCTTGGCATTGTAAAGAGTTAATTGTGCACAGTTAATACAGAATGAACTAAAAATATTTAACTTTATTGAAGCCAAATGCCTGTTCTTTAAATTTTTAATACTGACCTAACCTCTTTTAGTAGCTTTCTTTCTAGTTCTTAGAAGATTACCTAGTCATCCACTTATTCTTTCCTCTGTTCATTCATTAATTTAACAAAATAGTAATTTTTATTCTGAAAGCCAAAATGTTAATTAGCCCCACTTTAATTGCCACATTCTTGAGGGATTCAAATAATCAACTAAATTTTGGTACTACTTGCTGCACTTCCCATAGGTACTGTTAATAACTACATTCCAATGGATATTTACTATATTGAATTTAAAGTAAGGTACCTGAAGCTGGTACCATACTTTGAAAAACCTGTCACATTAAGCTAGATTACTTACATTTAGGTTTCTCCTTCCACCAACTCTACCCTAAATGTAGACTTATTTTCATTTTTGTCTGCTTCGAGATTCTGAGGAAAGCATTTGTTATTTTGTACGTTGAAGATAATTATAATCAACATTTAATAGCTTTACTGCTGTTACCTCCTTTTAATAATAACTTAGAAGCCTTTAATTGCCTTTGTATCATTTCTATTCTGATTATGACATTTCTGATAAGATTTATCATTAATCATACATTTCTTCATTAATATGTATCTAGATTATCCAAAGACAACAACAGAAAGCATCGCTCAACAAAATTGTGGATTGGTTGGGTCTATTTAAAGGACTTGGAGACTTATGCTTTTTGCTGTGTGTGTTTTTTTTTTTTTTGTAGAGACAGAGTCTCATTTTCTTGCCCTTGGTAGAGTGCCATGGTATCACGCAGCTCACAGCAACCTCCAACTCCTGGACTTTGGCGATTCTCTTGCCTCAGCCTCCCGAGTAGCTAGGACTACAGGCGCCTGCCACAACGCCTGCCTTTTGCTGTGTTTTGATTGAAGTCTCAGAGGCATCAATCTTGGAGATCAGTGATCCATCCAATTGGGAAGCTTGGTTATTGGGATCCTTTATTTGTCTTCCTCTGCTCCCCTTCTACCTCCTCTTTGTTGTTTGATCCAGTTACCCTTACTTTGGGAGCTGTAATATAAGAACGTGGAGACCCACAAAGTACCCAATACCTAAAATGTAAACAGGAGTGCTCTGCTCTATCTTGGTGTTTCAGAGTGGGAAATAAACTCCAGGCAATGTCCATGACAAGACTGTTTCCTACAGCTTTCAAGTTTGGAATTCAAACCACATACCATGTGGTTTCTCATAATTTGATAATTTTTTTCTTCTTTCTTTTACCAGGTTTCACCAAAACTCATGCCGATGAAGCAGATCGCAAACTGAAATGTGTACATTTGTCCCAGGCTGCGTGGTTTTCATTTTAAACCCATTGAATTTAAGTGAAAGGACATCAGTCATTATAACTGTATACTTAACAAGCTGTACTTGATTAGTTTGCTTCAAGTATTTCAGGCTTTATTCAGCCATATAGACTTTGTTCTCTCAAGAGTACTTGATAGACATTTTAGTGAAAAACAAAAGGAAAGCATTTATGATTATCTTATTTGTTAAGTGCTAAAAAGTTGTCTTTACAATTGGTGCTCACATTAGATATATCTTTGCCTAGTATGATATGTGTTAAAATATATGCCATTTTCACCAAGATGGGCCCTAGAAAGAGTTTCACAGATATGCTTTCAACTCATAACTAAATTATGATTTACTAGTCCTGAAAGAAAGATAATATATATGTAAATATGTGATTAGGAGAAATGCTATCATGATGATTGTTTTTCCTTCAACCTCCTCTAGCTTTCCTTTGGGGGCTTCTGATTTTGCAGTTGCCTCTGATCCAGGGAGCAGCCTTGTTCTCCTATTCTTTGAGGAGCTAAATAGATGCCCAAGAGGACAAGCAGCGATGTCTCTCGGGGAGAAGTAACAGATTCTTGGGAGAGACCAAAGGGTTTGGGATCTACTGGTGCTGACATCTCATCAAGAAGCTGCCTTTATAAAGAAACTAACTACCCATCTGTGCTTTGCCAAAGACTAAGGCTTATTATAGGAAGAGGGCTAGAGACATAACAGATCCTCTCAGTTTTCTCATTTTAAACAATGCAGTATTCCTTTGTATCCAAAAGGGTCCTTAAGATTATTTCTCTATGTTATTGTCAGCTACTTGTACAGTACCTCCTCTTAACCCAAAAAAGGACTGTGGGGATAATCTATCATGAATTCTAAGTCTCGATGACAGCAGAGTTTAAAACAAATAAAAGATACTTTCTTTTCAGGCTCTCACTTCTGCTGAGAAAAGATTTTAAATATTGAATGACTTTTTCTTACAGAATAGTGGCTTTTCTTCTGCCAAGGCTACTTTTCTTTAAAAAAGTACTTTTAATTCAGCCTCATCCAGATAGGAGGAATAATGATGGGTAAGTCCAAAATTTGAAATCAGTGAACTTGCAGTGTTGGGGGAATAAACATGGTAGATTAGGTTTGTAAGAAACTTTTCTTTGGAAGTGTATGTGTCCTCAATTTTGCTACCCAGTGAGATTGCTTCAGAAGCACTCTGGGTATCAAATGGGAAAAAAGCCTAAGTACACTGAAAATAGGCCAGACAGCTGTCCTCTGGACAGAGGTAAACAGAGTACAGTGAAATATATCATTGCTTTGTCATTAAGTACAGGCTTTTGTCGGTGTTCCTAGGTGATGGTGGTCACTGAAACTCTCTTCTGTTCAAATACAGCTACATTTGCATCATGTACAATATTAAGAGAGGAGAGAGGCTTTTACTGAGTAAGACACTCTGTATGTAAAATTAACTGTCTGGCTGGTTGCCTGGTTGGAAGGATACTCTCCCAGTACTAGTAAAAAGGATCCTTTTTAGAATATACAAGGTCCATGAGTGTAATATATGTCTATATTGGGATTATAATTTTGAAAAAAATTATGTTGTTCAGGGTTGCTATATCTTCAAACTTACTTGCTTATCATTCCAGCTTCTTTCTTTAAGAAAACACAATTCTAAGAATATTTTAAACCTTGAATGGCAAAACCTAAATAGGTGATTTTATATCTTGATTAAAGAGTGCCGTGAATGTTAAGAAATGCGCTAAGAAATATAATAAATAGTCTAAATTGATAAAGATCAGTGTGGTTGTCCCTTCCCCCCCCTCACTTGGCATGGAAATGATGCAACAGAGATTATTAGAATGGCCAACAGTAAAATCAGCTACTTCTAACCAAGTTGGTGCGTTCATCTTTATCTTACAAAAAAACATACTGTCCTTCTAGAAAGAATAAATTAAACATTACCTAAATGAATTCTGTCTCAGTCATGTTTGTAAAAATTGATCATCTAAGGCTCCATGTGTTAATATTTGTCTGCTTTTATCTAACGTTTTCTTTTATGATGCTTGCACTTCAAAGTGGCTTTAGCACTAGCCTGCCTGGTATCTGTGTTACCCTGGGTGGATGTGAACTCAGGATATACCTCTAGTCTGTCCACAGTGGTTACACCCAGGGGTGGGCATATGACCTGGGTGTTAACTACCCAGGTACAAGGGCAGAAACAACTGACAAGTAATTCTGTCCCAAGGTACTATACATACCAGTCAGGCTATTTCTCCCACATTTAAAAACTGGAGGTGGGAGAGTGCTGATGGCCATGAAGCCACTGAATATGAATTTGGCACCAACACCTCATCTTCCGACTGTACACACACATACACGTGCACACACACACATACACACACAGCCAGCTGAGCTTCAGCCAGAGAAAAAGAAGTTGACACATGAGCACAGAAATGTAGGGAAGGAGCATTATGGTGCTGTTTGGTTTCCTGCTTCTAGATGTGCCTAAGGCAAACTTCTCACCAGCCATGCCTGTATATGAGCCCACAAATCTCCCTTATTTCCTGAGCTGGATCTTTGTCACCTACAGTAACAGTGTAAACTCACGTGGCTTTTGCAGTTCTCGAGTTGTGAGAACGACCTGGCATCTTACAGAAGTTATGCAGAATAAGAGCAAAACTGTTTGTACCTGGGCCCAGAGAAGAAATGTAAGAGCATGTATGGATGTTATCAATGGGTAGGAAGGTTTATGGGTGGAGGTTTTCTTTCTCTTTAAATCCAAGTATACCCAACACAAGTTTGGAATGTTAGGCCAATAGAATTATAAGCACAGATTTAATCAATGGTACTAATCTCCCTTTTCTCACAGAGTGTGATCTTGAGTTTCTTAAGCTTATTTTTAGATTCTCCATTTTTAAAATGCAGAAAATATACTATTTTCCACTGTAGTTCTGTGAGATAAAATCTGGATGCAAAAAAGCAGACATTTTTTTAAGATGCTGTGCCATAATAGTACCTTGGAACAGAATTAGTTGTTGTCTCTGTCCTTTTATTTTTTAGTCTTTATACTGCCTTCCCACTGGAGACATACCGAATATCAAACTGGTTTAAGCATGAATACAACAAATGTGATCTGAGGCACATGTGTGATCTATGTGATATATACTTGAAGTCTTCTGCCTCTATATAAGTTAGAAACGTCTATGTAAAATCTCCAAAGATGTCGTTTGTGGATCACACAGCAACTTTCATGAAAGTGATGCCTACACCAGTTCAGAGAACTAATTGATAAGACAATTTCCTCTTCAAAGTCATAATCAAATACAAATCATATTTGATTCTGGGAGCTAAATATGCTTGATTTAGTGGTTATTATCACCCTTAATGAGGGGCCACTTTCGATGGTCCTCTTGGAAGGCACCTCAGGGACTATATCTTGGCTCTTTTACAGTTCGTAGGAAACAACCCTATTTCCACTGACAAAATATGGGGTCCCTGATCCCCACTGTAGCCTTTTTACATTTTCAGCTTATTCCTTAGCAGCTAGGTCTTCCATCCTACCCTTTAAAGTTTTCTGGAGGAAATCTCACAGACTTGGAAATTCACATATAAAACCTTTGTGTTCCCTTGGCAGCCCCTGTTTGGATTTGGAAATAGGAGGCAGCATCTCTCATTTTATTTTCTTGGGATTGGAGTGTCCAACAGCTCTCTCCAAAACATTTCTGAAATTGCTCCTTTAATCTCCATTTCCCTAGAGCCCTTGAATGCACTCAATGTATGTTAAGAGTTGTCTTATGGGTTCTCAGCCGATATATATTTTTTTCCCTGAGACGAGATTCTCACTGGTCTTGAACTCCTAGTCGCAAGAGATCTCCCTGCCTCATCCTTCCACGACGCTGGGACTACCGTTATCTGCTACATGCAATTCAAAGTGAGTATGTAGTAGTGGTTTTTAAATGTTTGATCTGGTACATTTGTGTAACAACTCCATGACTGGCCCATGGTTGGTTTTTGAATATATTTATTAGATTAATTTACTGGTTGAAAACATGGATAAGGTTTAGGAGATTTCCCTCAGCTAAATAATTAGGTAAGATTTCTTAGGAAGACAGAGGGAAAGAAACGAGGTGGAATATGGAAGGTATAGTAGGAATAAAGAGATCAGCAATAATCACCTATGTTTGTTTAACACTTTATAATTCACAGAACACCAGAATATGCTAGCTGGCTTATTTGATTCTCACAATAACCTGCCAGGGAGACATTATTACCTCCATTAAAATTAACCTGATTAGTCAAAAAAAAGTAATGTCTGTCAGTTCTTTAATCAAATTAGCCTTTCAGGGCTACTGTTGGATTTTGCCAAAATAGTTAATGAGATGTGAATTAAATCCCCTGAATAGAACTAGATTTGTTGCTCTCTGGTAAGCTATAGAACAGAGTCCAAACCCTTTAAACCTAATGGGACGTGTATTCAAGTTTTGTTCTCCTGTCCACACAGTGCTTATGCACAACTCAGTTTATAAGGAAATGGGAAGTTGTCCAAAAACAAACCACAAAAATGATTAGGCAAAATATCCCTGTGGAGGACTTGAAATTACTAGAATTGCTCACATGAAAGTCCCTGTGTAGGTACCAGCACTCAACTGACACCAGCCAGAGGGGCTGACAGGCTTCGTGGCTGAACAACTTCCTGAAATTCATTTTCCTTGGTATTAACTTCACCCACATTCCAAGTCAGTTGCATCTTAGGCTCATTCAGTGGAACCACAGAGATAAAGCTGATATCAGCAGCCTGAAAATAAATGTTATTGGGGACATGGAAAGAGGATTTCTCAGTGAGCTCTAGTTCAATTTTCTCCAACGGGAAAGACAGGATCCATGAAAGGAAGAAAACTGCCCATGGCATTGGGGCCTGTGAAGCAGGTGAGGGTTGGGGTGGGAGCCCATCAGGACTCAGCAAGACACATGCCATGTGTCACATTTAACTGTCACGATCATATTTCTTTGAATAGAAGACACCATCAGTTATAAAGTATGCTATGATTTGATCTTTCTTACCCTTAGAAATTTTATTGTATACATATTAAGATTTTTTAGACTTCCCCCCAGTGTCAATTGAGCTCACCAAATATTCCTTGTCCATTTAAAGCAAAGAAAGATTATTAATAGATGCTTTATACAGCCGATAGACACCACGAGTGGTTCATGGTCCTGGGAAATCCACTTGCCTTAAAGTTTGTGTGTTTAAGATCAAGTGGCTTCTCAGTGACAAGAGGGGTCAGGTGGCCAAAGGGACAGGGTCAAGGTGAGGACAGGTCAGGAGAAGGGTGGGAGGGATGGGGAACAGGTGCCGGCTGCATTACCTCCTCTGGAGCCACAGGACAGCTAGAAGGAATGGTGCCAAGACAGTTGTCAGATGCCATCAGTTGTGAGAGGCATCTTAATTTCAGAGATGTTAAAATCTGGGAAAATGTTCATCTTAATATAAGTGTGTTGGAGGGGGTCCTCTAAGGCCTTTCTGAATTAGCATAATGTGTGATTTAAGAATATCTTCAAGTACATACAGTGCTGATTGCATAGGAAAAGATCCTTGGGGACCTCCTTTATGAATATGAGTTGGTAATTATTTTAGTGTGGATGTAAATAAGTGCTTAAAAACAGTTCTCCCCAGCAGTCCAAGTGTTTATTATATAATCTTTCCATTATTATTTGCCTTCCAGGTATATGTCTTTGTCCTCCTCACCCTCCCTCCTCTCTCTCATCTTTTTTGTACACAAAATTTCTATCTTAAATATATGTTTATCTGGGAAAAAATTTAAATATTATAATTAAAAATGTTTAACATGTTATAGATACTCAAGTACATAACAAAGATAGAGAAGGCCAAAGCATTTGATAAGGTACTTCTATTAAGTCAAGGGTATCAAACTCCATATGAGATTGTTGAAGAGTGAACAATGAGTTTAGGATGAATGTGATCAACTTGGAGATGGCTCAGGAAGACAAAGAATAAAACAGGCCAGGCACAGTGGCTCATACCTGTAATTCTAACACTTTGGGAAGCCCAAGGTGGGAGGATCACTTGAACCCAAGAGTTCAAGACCAGCCTGAGCAACTTAGTAAGATCCCATCTCTGCATAAAATAGAAAAAATGAATTTGGTATAGAGGCATGCACCTGTAGTCCCAGCTACTTGGGAGATTGAGGTAGGAGGATCCTTTGAGCCCAGGAATTCAAGGTTATATATAGTGTGCTATGAAGATGCCACTGCACTCTAACCCAAGTCAAGAGAGTGAGACCCTGAAAGCGAGAGAGAAGAGAGAGAGGGGAAAAAAAAAACCAATAATAAAAGCTAGAAATTAAAAAAAAAAGAATAAAACTATGAGGAAAAAATAGAATGCTATGGAATGTTTAACTTGCAGAAGAGAAGCAAATAAGAATTTAAAGAACTGCTATGTGTAACTAATGAAGAATGCTCAGGTCTAAAAAGGAAGGAGATGAAGTAATGTAATTTAAACATTAAACAGCATTTCTCTGCCATTTGATTGTAAAGAACAGGAGTTAAGTGACCTCTTTATTGATTCATTCATTTTAAATACATTTTATTGTATATCTTTAAGGTATACAACATGATGTTCAATCTATTTATTGGTAGGAGAGGTATTGGGTAGTCTGTGTTAAAAGCAGTTCTGGAATCTGGCATTCCTGAAATCTATTTGAGGAATTTTCTACTGGATTTATACTTGGGATAGTCTTTGTAGATTTTTTTAACTCTTTCATTCTCCTAGGAAACCTATTAACATATGCCTGACAAACAGTAGATAATCAATTTTTAGTGAATAAATTGAAGAGTGGGTGAATTAATAGGAAAGAATTCAGTGGGACTGGATCATATTCACACAAAATTCAGTTTGTCATTTTAAATTTGTAATTCTAAACAATAGCAGCAAATGAACACAACACACAGCTGTCTTGGGGATATACCAGTAATAGTGAAGGTCTCTGTGTCTCTCTCCTACCTCGCTCCTTTTCTTATTTTCTTTCTGTCTTATTTTGTTTCAATAACACTTTTTGAACATTTTATCAATCAGGGCACAGAAACATGATGTTGAATGGTAAGTTGAATAGGGAATTAATTAATGTAGAGAATTATTAACTATAAGAAGGGTTTGTGGTAATGAGGAAGTGGCTAGTGAAAAGAATTCTAAGCAACGTTAATAGGTATCAGGAGCAGATACTACACTTAGCACTAAAAAATAGATTATCCAAGGAATAGGTCTCCAGCGCTAAGATCTAGACCTTGCTGGAAAGCTCATGGTTGGGATTTACTGGATGCCAGAGAAGTCACTGTGGTACCGGGCCAAAAGAATTTTCTAGAAATCTGCCCCTGAGGTCCAAGAGGACACTGTCCCAAAGGATAGTGCCACACTTCAGTAATCGCCACAAAGCCACCCAAAAAAGGTGCCAGGGAAGCTGAGCATAGGGAGATGTCTCACTGGGGTATACCACTGCAGAGCCACCTGAGAGAGTGCTAGGGGAAACTGCAGGGGGCTGGGCACCCAGCGGTCACACACTGCAAAAGCCAGGCATGGGAAAAGACAACCGTGCTACAGTTGCTGGGTGCCAGGGAGCTATGTGTGTGGCGACTGCTGAACAGTAGAGAGATTGTGAGCTGCAGGACCCTGGCAAAAGAAGAAATAGGAGGAGAGCCCTCTGCTTCCGGAAGTTGGTGTCTCTCCAGCACCTTCTGTTGACAAAGCTAAATATAGTGCCAGCTGATAAAGGAGTGCTATTTGCAGGACCACCTACATTGTCTTGGAACAGCTAATCAAGGGTAGAGCTAGAGATGCAAGGCAACAAATTACTAACATACATAAGCACTTGCTGTGACCAACCAGCAGTGTGCTAGATGCCAGGGAAATGGCAGTAAGAAATCAGGTGCCCGTCCCATTCTCACGGAGCTCATAGTCTAGTGGAGAGAAATAACTCTTAAGGAAATAATCACACTTAAGGGTTAACTTATAATTGTGTTGAAGGAAAAGCATGAGTGCCATGAGAGATTATTTTAAAAGGTCTTGAGATTTAATTTCATATTTGTTTCTATTCAGCACATGGTTAAAGACACCACAGGTTGGTCAGTAAAATGTGTAAACATGTTTAGAAAGAAGCTAATGTGACTTTTGGCAATAAAAAACAAAACGTAAAACAATATGGAGACAAATTAATTCATGATCTATAAAGAGCTACCAAAAGGAATTCTTCCACAATGCTAAACTCTGAAGAGTAGTTAGAGGACAAAAATCAACCATCATTTATGCTTGATTTGAGAAAATTTGAACTTCAAAGTTTTGGGGAAATAATAGAGTTATTAAAAGAATATGAAATAGAATGATCCTGGCCCAGAGTAAAGGCTGTACCATTCAGTGGCTATTGTAGTCATTTGATTATAGAAGTTTTATTGTGGAAGGATATTACATAGATACAATCTGTTCTGAAGAGGTCAATTGAAATACTCTGGTGACTCAGGAAATGCAGCAATGAGAATGCTGCTAACCAAACGGAGCCAGCTGTGTTTTTCAGAAAAGATGCAATTGTGAAATGACCTCATTGTTATCTATAATATCATGGAGAAGCAGAAATGTTCCAAGGACATCTGAGCTGGTGGTAGAGTTGGACATATTTACGAAAAGTTAACTTAGGCATAAACTTAAAAGTACTTCTTGTTGGTAGAAGAAAAAAAAAATGAGAATGTAAAATCATTTAAAAAACTGTCCTATACATGGAGTAGCACTATTTCATCTGATTATCCAATTAGTAAGGATATGTTTCTTTTATTTCATCAAGACCATAGATTAAAAATGTCACTCCGCCCACGTGTATAGAACCATGTGTATAGAACTGCTTTTGTACAGTTTGAGTCAAAGTTATAAGTGTGCATTATGCCCATTAGGTGTAAATTTACCCTCTGTTCCTGCAGCCTCCCGCCTGCTTGCTTTCCATACTAAAAGATTTGAGGCAAGTTCAGCTGCAAATAGATCATATTCTTTTTTTTTTTCTTTGGCCGGGGCTGGGTTTGAACCCGCCAGCTCCAGAATTTGGGGCCAGTGCCTTACTCCTTTGAGCCACAGGCACCGCCCAATTATATTTTTAATAATACAAAAAGTAAGCATTTTGAGTCTTTGCTTCACAACTAATTTATGTCCTTTAATCTAGGCAACCTCAGAACTTAGCTATGTCACAAAAAGTATTAATTTGTGGATGAAGTGATAAGACATGAAGGTTTACATAAAAATACTTTGATAAAAATAATAATGAGAAAAAAGATGAAATAATAGTTGCAAAATTTTGGTAATTACTGACATGTAGTATGATGGCTATATGAGAGTTCATTATACTATTTATTTTTCTTTAGTATGTTTAAAGTTTGTCATATTGGAGTGTTTCTAAAGGAAAGGTATAGATACACTATCCATTACAGAACCTTTATGGTAGCTACAATGTTGAATAAGGAAATTCAGTAATGTTTTCCTAAAGTTGGAATCAGAAATTTAGTTAAAAGGAACAATAATCTCAATCAATGGATGAGAGAATATGAAGATGGATTTTTAAAAATCAAGATTACTTTTATTCTTTCAATCACTAAAATCCAAATCCCAGTGCTAAAAAAAGAATGAGAATAAGTACAAAAATCTTAAGAGTAAAAAACCCCATCTTATTAGTTATAAGGGAAATGTAAATTAAAACCACAATGAGATGTCACTACACCTAACAGAGTAACTAAAATAAAAACAGTGACAGCACCAAATGCTGGTGAGATGTAGTTACATTAAATCTCTCGTATACTGATGATGGGGATGTAAAATGTCTTAAATAACCACTCTAGAAAACAGTTTAGCAGTTTCTTTAAAATTAAAAATGCAGTTTACTGGCTGGTCCAGCAAATGCACTATTGGGCATTATTCCAAAAAACTTATGTCGTCATACAAAAACTTATATAAGAACTTCAACAGCAGTTTTATTCATAAAAGCAAAAAACTAGGAACAGCTCAAATGTCCTTCAATGGGCAAATGATTACGCAGATTGTAGTAAATCCCTAAGTGGAATAATGCTCAGCAATAAAATGGAACAATGATATATGAAACAACTAGGAAGACTCTCCAGAGAATTATGCTGAGCAAAAAAAAAAAAAAAAAAATCCAATAACAAAAGGTTATATACCATATGATTTCATTTATGTAGCAGTTTTGAAGTGATGACGTTTTAGGAATAGAGAACAGATTAGTGGTTGACATGGCTTAGGGACCTGTGGAAGGTGAGGGAGTGGTTGTAACAGGGTTCTTGTTATAGGGAATAATAGGAATGAACATGGTGATGGAACTGTTCTGTATCTTACTGGTAGTGTGGATAATATGAAACTACACATGTGACAAAATTGTATGGGACTAAATACACAGTCAAAAATAAGCACAAGGAAAGCTCGAGAAATATGAATAAGATCAATGGGCCATCATTAATCTAAGTGTGATATTGTAATACAGTTTTGCAAGATCCCATTGAAGGAAACTGGGTTAGAGGGACTGTTATCTCTTATAAGTAAAGAGTATGTAAATCTAAAACTATCTCAATAAAAGTTTCCACTAAAAACGTTATAAAATAAGTGCTGAAAGATTGCTTTTGTAATCTGTTGAAAACCTTGATGGATGTTCTTCCTTTTTCCAAATGGAATAAAAACAAAAGGCTGTAATTTTCCTGTTAATGATAGAGAACATTTTACTTTGTTTTTACCTAGATAGATGTCTCTGATCAAGTTTCTTCACCTCACTGGGTAGCTTTTTTGACATGTAAGTGAATATAGTATCAGCCTCAACAGTCTGCAGTAAGGATTAGAAATGTATCTTAAGTGCCTGGTACATAGTAGCCACTTAAAAAATTCTCCTTCCTACTGGAAATAATTTTCTCATTTGTGGACTTTTTAAGTCCCTTGCCTTTGTCTTTGGGAATTTTAAGTCCCTTGTCTTTGGGAATTTTGTGTTTCCAAATAGGAAAATGTTCATGTCTCCTGAAATATGAATATATTTACACACAGTATAATTTTTGGTTAGAAAAGAAGAGTTTGGAGAAAGCTTAAAACGAATGGTCTGCAAGAGATTGGAGTATCCACGGTTTTCAATAATCTGTCCTCTTCCTGGCCAAGTGTAGCATTTGAAATCAAGCATTGAAATTAATGGCAATTTAAAATGCTGAACAATTAGGCCTTTAAAGATGAATATAAATTCTCATAGTGGTCTCTCATCAGTTCTCATTTATCACCAAGGACACCTGTTGATTTTTAAATGCAGTAGTACTCAGTGAGAGCTTGTCTGGCCTTGTAATGAGAAGTTATGAAAACCAGCATTGTACCATCAGTAATCATGTGCATATCCAGATCCATCTACTCCAATAAAGCAGACAATGAATATTTTTTGAAGGTAAAATAAGAAAAATTGCTATTTTAGAAAGCAAGCAGGGAATTTTCTACTTCCCTAGTAGTGGCATAGATTGGTACAAATAGAAGTGGCCATAGAAAACTATCAGGAAAGCTGGATCATTACCCTCCATCACCATTACCACCGCATGTGCGCACACACACACACACACACACACAATTTTACGGTTAGAAAGAGCATGCAATGCAGCTGAAACTTTCTGAAACAAAAAAGAAGCACAATGAGGTTAGTCTTATATTCTTAAGTTTGCTATTCCATAGAATTTTCTCCTTTGAGGCATTTTCTTACTTATAAGATTGTGGTTTCAAAACGCTGAGAAAATAAACATAAAATGATCCCTAAGAGTCTGAGAAACTCGGAAGAGCCTAAACTGTCTTCTGAGTAAGGGAGACTCAGAAATTAGAAATCAGAGTTAGCCAAGAAAGAAGGTCCTAGTGAATACCTTAGAATTCTAATTACAGTTGATCCTTGAACTACATATGTTTGAAATCTGTGATATGCTTATACACAATTTTTTTAATAAATGTGAAGTCTAACAATCATGAACTCACCCTAAAAAATGTGCTACATATCTCATTGCTGAATATCACTATGGTCACCTTCAAAGTATTCCCCTCGGAAGCTATGCACTGAGGTCAATGCCTAGTCCAAACTTCAAAGCAATTTTGGAACTCCTTTTTTGGAATGACCATCAGAGCTATCATGATATGGCACACAAAGACGTACAGCAAGAATAATGAACTTCACTCAGCAAGACACTACCACACCTTGACACAAACAAGCTGTGAGACACTGATATATCAAGGTTATGAAACCTTACCAAGTTGTTTGTACAGTGTGCATGGTGCCTAGTTTGTGAACTTAATTGTCAGACCTCATACATTGGAAATATTTTTTGAGATTTGCAACAATTAGAAAGAACTCACCAAAAAGCTGGGTAGCCCAGGAAAAGTAAAAGTTAAGTATGTCAGGAATGCATAAAATATTTGTAGCTTCCCATCTATTTTATCCTTTACTACCATAAAATATGTAAAAAACAAAAAACTATTATAAAAGTTAAAATTTATGAAAATGTGCACACAAAAGCACAGACCATTTGCACTTGAGAGAAATGTAAACAAATGTGAAGGTGTAGTATTAAATCATAAGTGCATAAAATTACTATTACGATTCTGTGGCCGCATCCTGTTGCTACTGTGGTTAGTTCAATTGTTGCAAGTACCCACTTGAACCTTCCATGTGATACTAATCATCTCCTCATGAACCATTTGTCTCTTCAGTAAATTATGTATTGTGATAAAAACTGATCTCTCATGCTTCCTGTGTATTTTTCATCATGTTTAGTGCAATACTATAAATCTTGAATAGCACCATGGAACCCATAAGAAATGTCATGAGTGATGCTGGAAGTGCCCCCGAGAAGCAGAGAAAAGTCATGATGTTATAAGAAAAAGTTAACTTGCTTGATCCATATTCTAAATTGAGGTCTGCAGCTGTCTGCCATTTTAAAATAAATGAGTCCACTGTAAGGACCACTATAAACAAAAGAAAAGGAAATTGTGAAGCCATCACTGGACTTACACCAACAGGCACAAAAATCTTTATTTTTTTGTAAATTATCTTTTTATCTTGTGTGAAAATGCAGGTTTTATATGGGTGCAGGATTGCTGCAAGAAAGGTATATCTATAGACTCCAATATGATTTGAGAAAAAGTAAAGTCATTACATGATAACTTAAAGTAAAAGGAAGGTGAAAGATCTAAAGCTTGAGAATTTAATGCCAGCAAGGGATAGTTTGATAATTTTAGAAAGAGGTTTGACTTTAAAAATGTCTAGATAATAGGAGAAGCAGCTTTTGCTGACCAAAATGAAGCAGGTGTGTTCCCAGATGCCATTAGGAAAATCATTGAGGAGAAAAAATCTGCCTGAACTTATTTTTAATACAGACAAAAGTGATCTAGTCTGTTAAAAAAAATGCCACAAAGGGCATTTATTTGTAAAGAAGAGAAGCAAGCACCACGATTTAAGGCAGGAAGAGATAGGTTAACTCTACTGTTTTGTGCAAATGCAGTCAGGTTTATGATCAGGACTGCTCTGATCTATAAAGGTGCTACTAACCTTCAATCTTGAAAGTGAGAAAGAAAAGAAACACTTTTTTATCTGAGGAAATCAAGCCTCCTCTAGATGATTAGACCAGAAAGAGATAGAAATGTGAGAGTAAGACCAGCCCTTCTTCTTTCTCCTCTTCCTACTCAATATGAAAACAACTGAGGAGGAAGACCTTTGGATGATTGATCCACTTCCACTTAATGAATAATAAGCATCTTTTCCCTTCCTTATTTATTTCTTAATGATTTTTTTCTGTGTCTTTATTGTAAAAATACAGTATATAATATGTATAATATACAAAGTATGTATTAATTATGTTATTGTCAAGGCTTCTTGTCAACAGTGGGTTGTTTACTAATAGTTAAGTTTCTTTTTTTTTTTTTTGTAAAAAAGAGACAGTCTCATTTTTATAAGTCTCAGTAGAGTGCTGTGGCGTCACAGCTCACAGCAACCTCCAACTTCTGGGCTTAGGCAATTCTTTCCTCAACCTTCTGAATAGCTGGGACTATAGGCACCCACCACAAAGCCTGGCTATTTTTTTGTTGCAGTTTGGCCAGGGCCAGGTTTGAACCCACCACCCTCGTTATATGGGGCTGGTGCCCTACCCACTAGGCCACAATTCTGTGCAAGAATAGTTAAGCTTTTGAAGAGTCAAAAGTTATATGTAGATTTTTTAACTGTGAGAGTAGTTGGTGTCAGTAATACATGCATTTGGAATGTAGTTCCCCAGAAGAACTATTCCTCAGAAATAATGGTAGGCCAAAAAGAGACCAATCTTCATAAAGATAAGAACCCATCTTCAAAATGTCTCAGGCCCTGAGTGAAATAAGGTGGTCTGTACATAATTTCACTACTCAGTAGAAAGAAAAAGAAAACTCCTTCTAAGAGGAACTCAGAAAAAGCTTCAAACTATTGCCAACATTTTTTTGCACATAGATGTTCCAGATTTTGGAATCGTCAGTCACAACTTTAAAAAAAAAAAAAAAAGATTAACATATTCAAGAAAATACATGATGAGGTAGAGAATTTAACCAGGGTAAATCTAAAATAGTAAGTTGAAATTAAGAACTCAATCAATTCTGGGGTATTATCAGAGTCTAACTGACCTCTGGGAAGGAAAATACCAGATTCAAACCCACTCTAGTCATCTTGTTTCACTTAAGGAGGTGGGGAAGAAACTGAGAGGAAACACTTGTAAAATTCATAGTCCAAAAGCACAGGCTTGCTCAAAGGCTGAGACCTAATTATAGGACTACAGAATGGTTCTCATCTTCCCACCAATTACTAAAGTCTCATTTTGCAGCAATTTCTTTTATCTGATGCATCACACCCTGCTGTCAAGAAAAATTACAAGGTATACTACAAACCTAAAACAAAATCTGAAGAGACAGGGCAAGCATAAGAACTAGAAAGGATAGGGATGTTAGAATTATCAGAATGGGAATTTGCAACAACTATGGTTAGTATTGTAAGGGCTCTAATGGATAAAGTAGACAACATGCAAAAAACAGATGGGCCACGTAAGTACTGAAATGGGAACCCTAGGGAAGAACCAAAAATGTGTTAGGAATCAAAAACACCATAATAGAAAGAACACCTTTGATGGGTTTACTAGTAGACTGGAAATCGCTGAGGAAAGAATCTCTAAGCTTGAAGATATATCATAGAAACTGTCAAAACTGAAAAGCAGAGAACAAAGAAAACAGAACAGAATATTCAAGGATTGTGACACCATTACAAAAAGTATAGCACACACGTGCACATATCAAAAGAAATATTAGGAACAATAATGACCAAGAATTTCCCCCAATTATTATTAAACACCCAATCACAACAAGGAGAATAAATGCTTAGAGTATAGTAAGCAGGATCAATGCAAAAAAACAAAAGAAAAGAAAAACCTATACCTAGGCAGAAAATCAGAGAAAATGCCAAAAGAACCAGAAGGAAAAAACACCTTACCTGCATTGTATTTACCTACAGAGGAACAAATGTAAGAATTACATCTTTGACTCAAAAACCATGCATGCTGGGAGAGAGTGGTGTGAAATAAATAGACGAGAGGAAAAAACTCACTAACCCTAGAATTCTGTACCCTGTCAAATTATTCTTCAAAAATGAACAAGAAATAAAATCTTTCCCAGACAAACTAAAATTAACAGGATCTGTTCTTGATAAATTTGGTTTGTAAAGAAATGTTTAAAAAAATTTCTTTAGACAGAATGAAAGTTATATGGGTTTGGAAATCAGACATACATAAAAAAGAAAAATAAATTGAAGAAATAAGTGAAGATAAAATAAAAAAAATTTTTTATTTTTAATTGATCTACAAGATTTAGCTTGAGTTTGAAACAACTGAGGGGAGGTACTTAGCAGTATTCAAAGGTTGTCTGGTCATCCCTTGTCATGGAAACTTCTCTCTCTTGCTGGTCTTAGGTTCCTCTTGCCATTGTGATAATTTCCTTCTTCCCTTCATCCTTCTTCCAACCCATCTTAAGTTTCCTCCATATTCACATTCCTCTGCATTTTATATTTATAGGACAATTTGATTCTCTTGTCTCTGCCCAGACATCATGGGTGGCGAGGGTAGGAGGCTGGGAGGAGTTGTCTCATGTTTTATTCCCAAATTGGCTGATAAAAATATTTGTCAGAGTAAAAAGCCTTCTTGCCTCCTGAGGATAAATGAAGCACCTTCAATAAATTATGGTTTAAATAGCAAACATAAGTTAATACATAAGTTGATACAGAAAATGATAGGAAGAAAGGAGGGAGGAAGAAAAAAGGGACAAAGGACAGGAGAGAGCAGAGGGAGGGGCAAGATGGCTGACTGGAAGCAGCTTCTGACAGAGGCTCCTGTCCAAAAGGAAAGATAACCTCCAGAAACTGCCCAATTAAGCTGAAGACTGGGAGCCCAGTAGAGAGTGAGAACTGATAACTGCAGGTCACCTCTGTGGACACCTTTCTCCCCTTACCTGACTCACCAGAAGCCTGACCTCTGCTGCAACTGAGAAAGGAGGACTTGAGCAGTGACCACCCTCCCTATCTGCCAGACCAGGTGGCCCACCAGGTAAGAGACTCCAGGGCCCCACCAAGCCCCTGCCAGCCCCCAGGCCAGAAACTCCACCTGGAACCACAGGGCTTCACTCTGCCCCCTGCTGAGCCCACCACCCACCAGCCAGGGACTCTGCAGGGACCCCTGTGCGGCTCTGATCTGTGCCTCATGGGACTCAGCCTGTTGCCCGCAGCCAGGAACTTGGGGGTACTACCACATGGCCCCCCAATTGGCACCCCTCTGGGCCTTGGTCTGCCACCAGCAGCAGCCAGGAACTCCATGGGGATTCCTGGGTGGCCCTGATTGGCACCCTCTGGGCCTTGGCCCATCGCCAGCAGTGGCCAGGAACTCTGCAGGGACTCCTGTGCTGCCCTTATTGGTGCTGCCTTGGGCACGGCCAACAGTGGCCAGGAACTCCGCCGGGCCTTTGCCTGCCTCCAGCAGTGGCCAGGAACTCTGCTGGGACTCCTGAGTGGCCCTGATTGGTGCTTGCCTTGGCCCGCCACCAGCAGCGGCCAGGGAGTCTGTCGGGAACCTGCCAGGTCTCTGCCTGCCTGCCCAGGCCCAGAACTCTGGGAGCCAAACAACCTGAGTCCTCCCTACCCATTCTGCCTCCACACCAGCTCCGCCTGTCTGGCCAGGGACTCAGGAGGGGTCCGACTTGTGCCCTCCCTCTGGAGCCCTCCTCCCAGCCAGAGACTGCTGGAGGCAGAGGCTCCCTTTGCAAAGGCCACCGGGTGCACCATCCAACACCCTGCTGCTTGATCTGGACATGCCACACTCCGGAGCTGCTCCCACAGCCAGAAATCTCTGGCTGCGGCAGTCCCAGAGGAGCTACACAGGGTTACTCCCTACAAAGATCCAGCAACAACAGAGTGATCCTGCCGGGGTCTGATCTGGGAGAGACACCTCCCCAACTCTGAGGATGGTCATAGGCAATAGTAAAAAATAATCATGAGGCAGAATCAAGAGAAAAACTCTGGCAATATGAATAATCAGAGTAGGTCAACTCCCCCAAGGAACAAGGTAGATACTCCACAAGATTCCTTGCATAAGCAAATGGCTGAGATGTCAGAAATCAAATTCAGAGTCTGGATAGCAAATAAGATCAGCGGAATGGAAGAAAAGATGGAACTAGAATTTCAAGCAGTAATCCAAAAAATGACCCAAAAGATGTCTCAAGAGTTCAACGAATTCAAAGACAAAATGACCAAAGATTTTGACACATTGAGACAAGAAGTTGCAGCCCTCAAAGATCTGAGAAATACAGTAGAATCCCTCAGTAATAGAATGGAGCAAGCAGAAGAAAGGATTTCTGACATGGAAGAC
>CAUYRH010160085.1:0-17648 GCA_963574655.1 Perodicticus potto
GGGGAGGGGGGAGGATGGGTGGAGGGAGGGCAAAAGGTGGGATCACACTTATGGTGCATCTTAGAAGGATACAGGTGAAACTTACTAAATGCAGAATACATATGTTTTCATATAATAACCAAGAAAATCCCATGAAGGTTATGTTGAACAGTTGGATGAAAATATATCAGATTGTATATGAAGCCAGCACATTGTACCCCATGATTGCACTAATGAACACAACTATGATTTAATAAAAAAAAGAAAAGAAATATTAGAAATAAAATATTCCACTGCAAAGTCAAAAAAAAAAAAAAAAAAAAAAGCCCTGCAGCGCCATCTCCAGAGCTCCCAGTGGAGCTTCTCACCCTCCACTGCCAGCAGCCCAGTTGGGGCCACCATAGTCCTCTGGCTGACTGCTGCTGCAGGGCCTTCACTGGTCTCTCTGCTCCATCCTTTCTCCACTCAGCAGTCACAGTGCCCATTGCAAAACGTAAGCCAGATCATGTCTTGCCTCCGCTCGAAATCTTCCAGTGGTTTAAGGTCTCATTCAAAACAGAGCCAAAGTGCATGCCTGCCTGAAGAGACCCCATGGGACTTGCCTGCTGACCTCCACGTCTGGAGCAATTCTGCCAGCCTGCTACTTGTCTGATGATCTCCTGCTTCATCTCCTGCCTGCTCCACTGCTGACTCTGTGACAGTCACGCTGGCCACCTTCAACACACCTGCACTACTCAGCCCAGGACCTCGCACCTGCCCTTTGTTCTGACCAGAATATCCACTCCAGATGTCTGTACACCCTTCAGATCTCTGCACCAATGCCACCCCCATCCACCCGAACACCACCCAGCTATGCTGGTCAATCGCTCACAGGACGTATTGTCATCCGATCTACATCCACAGCTGCACGTACAGCTGTATCTACACATACACCTGTATCTGATACATCACCCCTGTACCTACACCAGCACTTGCACCTATAGCTGTATCTTATCTCCACTTACACCTGACCTGATCCTGTATCTACATCACACCTGTGCCTACACCTGCACCTCTATCTGTATCTACGGAGTGTCCCGAAGTTGCCCATGTTGCCACACATAGGGAAAATAGGAAATTGTAGCTACATTTACCTATATTTACAAAATAAGGGGGGCAACACATAGAGAATATTTTGTAAATATTTTATAAAATTTTGTAATGAATATTTTGTAAATAAATATACATTTAGCTACAATTTCCCATCTTCCCTGTGTGTGACAATATGGACAGCCTTTGGAGCACCCCGTATGTCTACGCCATAGTCTTTCTTCCCATTAAACTCCCATATAAACTTTCTTCCCATATAAATCCATGAGACTTATATTTTATTCTGTGTTATGTCATCAAATGTACTTGAAATGCAGCTCGTCCAAACTGAGATGTGCTGTAAGTGTAAATCACTTAACAGATTTTGAAGACTCAGCACAGAAAAAGAATGCAGAATAGCTCATTAGTACTTTTTTTTATTAATTACATATTGAAATTAGTCTCACCTATTTCACTTTTTTTTTTTTGATGTAGTTGCTAGAAAATTATATTTCCATTTAACAGAACAATTTCAGAAAGTAGTCTGTAACAAGTCTGGGATTTTCTTTGTCTTGTGTTTCCCCTGCTGGAAGATCTCACTGCCTCTTTCTAGGGAACCAACCCCATTCGAGGTCTGCAGAGCTGTCCACAGCACAGTGCTGAAAGGACCCATGGGCTCAGTCCTGCAGCCAAGCAGGTGGCCTTCAGGGCACATGCTAGCCCCGTAGCCTCTGCCTCTGACTTGTCGAGCGGCCCCAGAGCCTTCAAGAATGCCCTTGCCCTGCCAACAGTTAATTGCAAGCTCTGGCCCATGCCTGTGTCAGGCACACCGGCAGAAGGAGGGGGGCGTGTACCCTGAAGACGTACCCCCTCCTTGGGGAAGGCAAGGCTTTGCAAACAAAACCTCGGGAAGACAGCCTGTAATTAGAGCAGTAAATCGAGCTGCTGATGGCAGGCGAGGGGGAAGGTGGAGGACAGGAGGCTTGCTGCAGGCTGGTGGGGTCAGTCCATCCAGGAGGAGCAGATGGACTCCAGGAATAGCACGATTCAGATGGGCGACCCTCCACTGCTCAGCTCATTTTCGATAGCTATCCATGCTGCTTCAAATGGTGGGGATTGAGATTGATGGGGAGGAGAAAGATGGGGTTCTGCCCTTAGGGCTGATGTCAGGGGATAACTGCTGGCCCCAGTTCAGGTTAAGGACAGCCTGCCTTATTGCTTGGGCATCTTGAGACTGTGGGGGCAGCATAGGGTTTTGGGATGAGGCTCCAAGCCCAATCCCTGGCCATGTCCATCCCCAGCTTGTGCAGCTGGGTGAGACACCCCAGTGCTCTGAGCTGCACCCCCAGCTGCAGTGTGGGGTCCCCAAGCCTGGGCTTTCTCTGGGTGAAATGAGAAGGGGGCTGGGCAGCCAGGCAGAGCAGGGACTTTATAGATGGAAATCTTTAAGCAAACTCCCTCCAGCCTTTGTGTATTATGATTTGCTAAAACATTTACCTTTGCTATTTTTGTCCAAGTAAAAAACAGTTAAAAATTCACACAGTCAATGGACTTGAGGGCAGTTGGAGTTCACTCTGGCGCACTCTTTCCTCCCTCAGAGGAAGCCCCCTGCCTCTTGCAGCTGTGGGTGTCCTGAGCAGCCAGTTCACACTGTCCTTGGCTGGCTGCTGTGGACGGGAGCGCTCTGCTATTTACCATGGGGGACTTCATCCAGCCGGCAGGGCAGCCCAGCCCTCCGTCGGTCATCTCTCTACCCAAACGGTGTCTTTATGACCTAGCTCTTGCTTCTTCAACTGTAGATAGCAACTACAGGTGTTAATTATTGTAGCTCGTAATTTATCCCCCAGCTGCAGAAGCATAAACTGGGAACAGGTGGAGGCTTGCTGTTCCTTGGGTCTCAGCTTTGCCCACCACACCCCGTGATCTGTTGGAACAGGGCTCTGCTCTTCCTGGAGATCCCCCACCCACCGCAACCCTCACCAGTGTGCCAGGCTTCTCTACTCCCCTCTTGTCTCTTGCCCTCCCCCAATGCAGTCTGATGGCCTTAGCCTTCCTTCTGACCTTCCAGCTGGGCCCACAACCCTGTGGTTTGGCAACAAGGCAGGAAAGATGGAGTGGCTTGTCTCTGTGGGGCAAATGGGAGGAGAGGGGTGCAGCTCAGTTCCTGGTGAGGCATGTGATTGGAGGGGTTCATTCTGCTCCGAAGACAGGAGAGAGCCGATGAGGCCAGTCCCTTGGCTAAACCCTTGGCCAGCAGGTTGAAGGAAGCCTGTTGGCCTGGATTACTCATTCAGCTGGGATGGTGCCTGAGGACTGCCCCATTTAACTCTGCCAACGCTGTGAGGGAGGGGAGCACCATCCGGCCATCTGGGCAGGGCAGCCGGCACTGGGAGACTCAGGGCTTGCCCATGGGCACAAGGGTTGTGAAAAGTAGAGGAAGGGGAACACCAGGGCTTGGCAGTTACTGGCACATTAGCCTATTTCACCTTCTCAATAGCTTCTGCTTCAGTGGCTAATGTCTTTCCCCCCGTGAGAGTGTCAGCCCCAAGCTCAGGGTCCCTGGGCTTTGTCTCCTCATGTGGCACAGTGGCTGGCGTTCAACTTGTGCTCAACCAACAGTTACTGAAGGTCTGGAAAGAAGGATGCATGGAGGCCTCTGAAGAAAGAGGCTGATTTTTGTTTGGTTTTGGTTTTGCATTTTTTTGTTTTGGTAACATATGCACAAAACAACATTTCTTATTGTAACCACGTTTAGCTGTGCAGCTCAGTGGCAGGAAGCCATCACATTGTCATGTGCAGGGGCACCTCCCTGCAGCCACAGAGCCTTTCATCCAGCAAATCCGAAACTCTGTCCCATCAAGCACCCCTTCCCCACTCCTTCCCCCCACCCCAGCACCCACCACTCTACTTTCTGCCCATGAATCCACTGCTCTAGGACCTCACAGGAGTGGAATCATACAGAATTTGTCCTTTTGTGGCTGCTTATTTCGCTTGGAATATTATCTTCAAGATTCATCTCTGTCATGGCCTGTGTCAGACCTCCTTCCTTTTCACAGCTGAGTAATGTTCCACTGTGTGTCTAGACAGGAGGTCCACCTACATGTCCACTGATGGGCATGCGGGCTGCTTCCACCTTTCAGCTACTGGGAACACTGCTGCATGAACATGGTGTACAAATGCCTCTTTGAGACTCTGCTTTCAATTTTTTTTTTTTTGTTATACATCTAGAAATGGCATTGCTGGGTCATATGACGACTCTATTTAATTTTTTTTTTTTTTAGACAGTCTTACTATGTCGCCCTTGGTAGAGTGCCATGGTGACACAGCTCACAGCAACCTCAAGCTCTTGGGCTTAAGCGATTCTCTTGCCTCAGCCTCCCGAGTAGTGTCCCAGTGTTTCCCACAGTAGCTGCCCCATTTTGCTTTCCCTCCAGGGGCGCACAGAACTCCCAGTCTCTCCACATCCTCACTAGCACTTGCTATTTTCTGCTTTTCTTGGATAACAGCCATCCTCATGGGTGGGAGGTAGAGAAGGAAAATCTGAGCAGAGACCTCGAGACGAGAAGAGATGGGGAGGCTATTGTGGGGGGAGGAAGGTCAGCAGGAGCTTATTGTGCCCACAGATGGAGGGAAGGGCCTGGGGAGGTGGGCCATGGTCACGTTGTAGGCCACAGGAGGGGTTTAGATTTTACAAGAAGCCATTGGCCAATCTAAAGTTGGGAGTGGCATTACCTAGTTTCTATTTGAAAAAGATCTCACTGGCCATGGGTCACATTCTTGTCGTGACAGTAGATAAGCCATGTGACCAAGCACTCTCAAAGTCAGGGCCTTCAAACACTACTTTAGTGAGTGTGCTTACAGTCTGTGAGTGGGGAATTTGGGAGGTCGGTAGGAAGGCTACTCCTGGGGACCCACCTCGGAGAAGGCATCTTTGTCACTTGTCTGGTGCCTTCATGCCCCTGCCTCTGCCTCCTCCAGGCGATGTCTCATTCTCCAGGGCACTGGAGACACAACAGCCTGGTGGGCTCTGGGGGGGACACTTCTTACACAGCCAGAGTGGAACTCCAGTGAAGGACAGTGTCCAGAACATGGACACATCACCTCTACTGTGTGGCATGCTGTGCCCTCCTCCAGGGAACGGTAAGTGACAGGCAAAACTGCGAGTCTCCAGCGGCACTTCTTCCCTCACTGTTGGCCTCCCTCTCCCTGAAAAACAGTAAAACCCACATTTCAAAACAGTCACTGAGATCAGTGAGACCCGGGGATGTGTGTCAGAGGAGCTGCCTTCTCTGGCTCTCCAGGATGTGGGCCTGAGTCTTTCCACCCCTCCCACCTGGTTTTCCTCTGGTGGGAGAGTGTTCCCATGGCAACCAAGTGAGTGACCACAGCCAGCCCTCTTTTCCAACAGGTGCACTCGGCTGAGACTCAAAGGTCAGTGAGGGAATGTATGTGTTTCTTAATTAAAGAGAAAATATATTGCTGTGGTTGCATTTCAGGAGATGCTGTAGACATCCCACATTCTCTCATCTCTCACTCAGTATTGACCATTTCCCTTTTCTAGGACCCATCTTTTTATTTATTTGATGGACACTTCTATTTCCCCCCACTCTGCCACCATGTAGCCAGTGTAAGTGCTGGCTGCGGGCAGGGTCAGGTAGGTGGGAGTGTCTCACTTAACACCCCATTGAGCTGTTTCCCAAGTTGCCTGGTGGTCTCTGCTGGTGGGTTTTGCTGGCTGAGTGCTGCCATGGGTGGGGCAGAATGGGCTGCCCTGCAGCTGGTGATGCACAAGGGGCTGGTGACAGCCAAGGGAGGGAAGCCCAGAAACAGCGCCAGGTCAAACATGCCGTGAGTGAATGTGCCCTGGATGGGCTGCCAGATCCGAGGGAGGGAGGCTGAGGGTGAAGCCAAGTCCAGAAGCCCAGGCACTGCGGTGGCAGAGCCAGTGAGTGCACTGCCAGGCGAGGCAGGGGTGTCCCTGGCAGCCAAGGGCCAGCTGCTCCGGGTTATATTTAGCCCGCACCGCTGCGGACAGCAGGGGCTCCAGGGTACCCCAGGCTGATGCACCATACGCTGCTTAAGCGTTCTCTGGCACTGGGCACAGACCAGTTTTCCATTTTGAGTGCATTATTTAAAAATGGTTCAATTAAGAAAAAACAGTGGAAGGAGAAGCTCTATAGCACAAAGGAGACCCCAGAGCAGCACAACAGCCAGACCAGCCTCGGCCTTCTCTGCATTGTGGCTGCAGCAGGCCGGCTCTGAAGAGAGAGCTCCTAGCAGCCAAGGAGGTTGGAATATGGGCTGAGAATTAAAAGATATCCTCGAGAATTATTCATTTGCTGAGTGTGATGATATTGTGATTAGATTTTTAAAGTCCTTATCTGCTACAGACACAAATGGATGTATTTGTGGATAAGATGATAGGATGATGTCTGAGGTTTGCTTTAAAATACTAATAACATTGGCTGTGAGCTCTTAACTGTTGAAGCTGGATTCATTATCCTATTCTCTCTCCTTTTGTATAGATTTGACATTTTCCATAATAAAATGCTAAAAAGTGTTTCAAGCAATATATTCTTGCTCACGGCATGATTTTTTTTCCCTTCTGTTGCATTGTTTCCTGAGGATGAATTACTAGGGGTGTGATTACCAGATCCAGGAGCTTCGACAAGATTTCCTCCGACTGGACATGCATTGTGAAGTTACTTTTCCGCAGTACAGTACGGATTTTTGCGGCGGTGCGTCTGGGGCCCTGGAACTGTTGCCAGGTAGCCCTGAATGCGCTTACTGGTATGTATTTTGATTTTCAACTTTCACTAATTCAGTAGGTGCAAAATTATTGTTTTCATTATCTCATTTTCAGCTCTTTGAGGGAGGGAAAGACACTGGCCACCCCTATCCCCCCACCTGTGTTAGCCACAGGCTTCATTTTCTACCAGCTCCGTAGCCCCCACCACATTTATCTACAGAATCTTTTTTGTATAGATAATATGAATCCTTTGCCCTTTTGATGGAAATGTTTCTCCATCTTTTTTTCTAATGTCCATGAAGATATTTTATCATTAATAATCCTACCTCTTCTTTAATTTCTTTGATTCCAAGATAGACCTTAATACTTCCAAATATCTGCCAAAGCAGCAATTGTGTTTCGACCAGGTTCTCTGTGACAGGATTGCTTGTGGTCAAATCTTTAGTCTGTTTCAGTTTAATTGTATCTATGGCGCATAGTATAGATTCTCATTATTTCTTTTCAAAATTGATTTTCAGATATTTCAGTATCATTTTGTAAGTTACTGTCCCCGTCACCATTGTTCAGTCCTGAGTATTTGTGGAGGACTGACTTCTCACACAACTGAAGGGTTCTGCCCCAAGGCTCTGAACTCTTTTCTTTAGCCGCATGCCTGTCTTTGTGCCAGTACCTTACACTGCCTTATTCACTGTGCCTTTAGAAGGTGCTCTGAATTGTAACCCTGGGCTCAGTACATAGGGTTCTCACCCTCCAGCAATGCCCTCTCACCTGCCCACACATCCCCTGGTGCCCTGGTGCCCTGGGCCTCCTGGACGGAGGACATTTGGGTCTTAATTCCAGTTCTGCCACCAGTTACGTGTGTTTGGACAAGTCCCCTGGCCTTTCTGAGGCTCAGTGTGATTGTGACTTGTCATGTAGGTGAAACACCTGCCCTTAATAGGTGTTCAGTACATGCCTGTACTTTGGGATTTTAAAACTGCTCTGGGATAAGTGAGCTTGGGGGGAGATAGGGCATTTCCTCCAGACTGGGGTCGGTTGTCATCCGTCTTGGCAGGCACTGGGAACACCCCAATGCTTGGTCCTTGCAGATCCTGGGGGTTGGTGTCTACTCAGGTGAAGGGCACCAAGGCACTTCATCCCCATGCAAGCCATAGCTGCTCATGGCTCTGTTTCCATGGTTACTGGCTGGGGATGAGATCACCTTCTGGCGCTCAGGCCTGGAATACCAGGCACTCCGCCAAGGGGCCTCCTGCATCAATGTGGCAGCCTCAGCGTTGGGTGTGGGGAGGGGCTGCAGGGCGCAGGTGGTGGGGTCACAGAGCTGAACCAGAGAAACCAGCCTGTCCAGTCATGCGGCAAGTCAATTCTGCTCCTCCAAGAAATAGACACTGAGGTGGAATGAAGATTGATTTGGGGCAGCACCATCGGGGGCCACTGGGGAAGGGACAGGTAGGGTCCTAGGCCAGGACGCAGGTCTGACACCTGAGAAAGGAAGGAGAGGGCGGGAGGAGGCTCAGATCGCCCCGGAAGAGCCCCAGGCAGAAGGACTGACCCAGCTGCAGAGCCTGCTGGCCGTGTCAGTCCTTAGCCTCTACGTGAAGCTGCCATGTATCCCGAAGGCAGAGGAGCTGGGGGCTACTGGCCGCCCCTATTCTTCCCAGCAGGACCTCTCCTACAGTGAGTGCAAGGTGACCCTTGGAGTCGTGTCCCCCTCACCCAGTCCTCCCCAGTTCTATTCAGGGAAGATACCAGTGAGAGACTAATGCCCCCCGCCCCAGGACATGGCAGGGAGCCTAGGGCATCAGGTCTCAGAGAAGGGGCTCCCTCGGACATTCTACTGGAGTCGGGCAGGGGCTGGGCTGAGCCTGGAGCTCCTCCGCGGGGTGGGCTGGTGTGTGAGGGATTTACAGGATGCACTTGCTCGGAATGAAAAGCCATTCAATTCAATCCCAGGGTGGCAAGAGGCTTCCCAGAGCCTCACTAAGTGGGTCTGCAGTGCTGATCAGCGTTGCGAATCTATTAGTGGAGCGCGGCATCTGGGGCCGCCCTGTGCATGAGTCATCGGGGCAGGAGCCAGGAAGCGGTTGGTCCAGCAGGCTATTCGGCAATTACACTCCTCTCCATTTAATTAAGACATAAAGCATCACGCTGTGCGTCTGCAAGAGGAGCAGGACATCCAGGGATGAAGCAGTGCTGTGCTGACCCCCGCTCACTCCCCCAGAGAACGCCTCTGCCTTCCTGGCCAGAGCTCAGCACCCCCAACGGAGGCCCCCTGCACACACGCCCCTGGGGGCTCGCAGGTCACACCTTGCTGCCCAGGGCATGCATCTGGGACCAGGCTGCTTGTGTCCAGACCACTTAGCTTCTCTGTGCCTCAGTTTCTCCATCCAGACATGCAATGTCTGTCTCCATTACAGACATCCAGACATCCTGCACAGTGTCTATAGTGCAAGGTTATTCTGAGGATTAAGTGAGTTGACGCAGAGCACCGGGGACAGCCCAGGGTATTCACAGGGTCTCTGCACTTGCTGCCAGATTCTGCCCACCTTCCCTGTCTCTGCTGCCTATCCTTGGACAGTCCAGTTAGGTGTCCCTTACTCCTGCAGGCCCCACACCTGTGTCTTAATGAGCCCTAGGACAAGCAATGCTGGGTGCTGGGCAGCCCTGTCTGGTTTACCCCTGGACTATGAAGTCTGCAGAAGGAGCCTGGCCCCATTTGCCTCTGTGTCTACAGACCTGGAGTAAGATGAAGGGAGGCGAAGTACTAGGAAACCGCTGGCCCTGACTTTTGACAGATCGTTAGAATTCCAGCCTCTTCCACTGGACAAGGGAGATGCGGAAGTGGGGGGCAGAGGTGGAGTGGAGCCTGCCCCCGTGGTGGGCATGTGGAAGGCCCTGCCTTCTCCATAATGGAACAGTCAAGGCAGCAAAATGCACGTGTGCCCTGTGTGCAAATCAAACTCCGGTTTTCCATGTCAGGTCCTTCCTGTCTCTCTGCCTCAGTGTCCCCTATCTGCAAAGCATGTGCCTGCTAAGTGCCTGCCCCTCACTCTCGGTGACAGGGTGATCTGCTGGAGGAGCAGCTGCACTCGTCCAGCACTGGCGGGAATAATCCAGGTGCCAGACTGCCTTGCCACTGGGGGTGATTGTGGGACTGGCCTGGGGTGTACACAGGTCTTCTGGGGGCTCCAGGAACTTAAACCTGGCACTAGGTCCTCGTTCTTCACTTACTGCCTTGAACTTGAAGATGATGTCTTAGGCCATGGAGCTGGGAACCACAGCCAGTCTGCTAAGAGCAGAGAGCTCAAGCCAGCTCCTGCTTGCCTCTGGGTCCACACCCACAGCAACAATGATCCCCCTTGGATAAGCCTCTGAAGATGGAGGCCTTCTGTTTATGGGAGCTTTGTGCACTCCGCACAAACACAGCGATGTCACTACACAGGGGCATGCAGAGAGCAGCTTCTAGCCCTGCGTGGTGCGGGTGCTCCATGAGAATGAGTATCATTCATGCCACTTGCCTCGCTGTCCTGCTGGCCTGCAAGGTGCCAGGGAAGCAGGTGAAGCTCCACTGCCAGACACACACCACAAATGGGCCCTCCAGGGCAGGGCCAGAAGCCTCGGATATGTGGTTACTTGGGGAAGGTAGCCCCAGACAGGGACAGCAAGGTGCTCTATGGGCCCAGCAGGAGCCACTGGGGGTCAACTGAGGAAAGTGTGGCCTTGTGTGGGCCTGGGTGGATGGGCACGGCTTTATCACCGGAGGATTCCAGGGAAGGGCAGTGCTGACAGAGAGGCCTGCAGGTGGAGAAGCTGAGGCAGGGACTTACCATCCCATGCACCTAGAGTGTGGAGTGGCCATGGGAAGCCATGTGGCCAGTGAGTTAGGTGGGAAGGACTGGACGTCAGTCCACAGCCTGGCTTCATTCTGTAGACCAGTGTCCCTCAACTTCTGTCTGTGTGTTTTGCCACGGTGTCACACCACCTACGCTATTATTTGTTTCTTACAATTCTCTTCAATTCAGTTTCCTTTTAAAAACCTAAACAAATGTATCTGTGGATCCCAACGAGAAACTGGAAAGCCAGCACCACTTGCCACTTGCCATCCTAAGAGGCACCTGTGAATGCAAGCAGGCTGAGCGCCTGAAGCAGCCGAGGGCTCAGCCAGCTTCACTGCCCGCCAAGGCGCTGGGCTGCGTGCCGCTGTGTGGCTGTGAATGCAAGCTGGAGAGGTGTCACAGACGGCTGGGAACAGACGGAGACTCTGCACGCAGCAGGGGGAGAATCAGAAGGGACTTGACAAGCTGCACTTGACCCTGACCTAAGGCTGGGTTGACATGCAGCTGAGGGCAGAGCCTCTGTGCTTCCTGAGGAGCCACTGCAGGGCGCTGAAGAGGAAGAAAACGACCTGGGAGGGCGCGATTGGGGCAGACCCAGTCTGACTCATGATGGGTGAGTGAACACACCCAGTCCTTCTGGGAGGGCAGGGCACAGGGCAGAGTGAGGGCAGACCCCTGCGTCTTCTCCTGCCATCTGCCATCTATTTGGGGCTCTGCCTTGCCAGCTGAGTGCAGACAGCCTGTCTAGGGTCTCCTCCTACAGCGGGAACTATGCTCACACTGGCAGGAGTGGCCCACATAGGGTCGTGGAAACCGAGTCTAAGGAGATGAGAGAACCAGCCTGACCCAGAACTTCCCACCCTCAGTCATGTCCATGGAAACTACCACCCCGGCACCGATGGCCTTCCCAGGCTTCCCAAGGTGGGACCCATAGGTGCTTCCAGCCTAGACAAAAGAGTAGTCTGGAGGGGCTGTAGCCCCATGGGTAATTGGCTCCAGGAAAAATTCTAAAATGGACAATCATATGCATGGTTTGAAGCCAAAAAACCTGACCACCAGGTCACAGGGGCTCACTAAGGGACATTCTGAGGGAAAACCAAGACCACTTGTCACAGGTAGATGGTAATCAAATAAATATGAGGGAACGAAGCGAAGCCTCTCACTAGATGTCTACTCATATTGCTACCTATCTTCATTTATTACACTTTTATGTGGCTTGCAAGAGTTTAGTGCAGAGAGAAGACACATTTCAGAGTGACAGAAAAAATTCACTCAAGATTCTCATGGCGATGGCAAAACAAGACTCAGTTATGACTGTTTTATGAGCATTTATTTTGTACATAAATTCTGACTGCTGCAATACCACAAGAAACTGAAATGGGAGGTAGAGCTACTGTAAACAGATACATTTATCATTAATTAATGTGGGTACACTTACATCCCCCCTTTTTATTAGAAAATTAGTTATGATGATGAGAATTCTGTAGGTGGCTGAATGGAAGATAAATACACATAAGCAAATGGCTTGTCTATAAATATTAATACATGTTGCCAGTTAAAAAGCTGATGGGCAGAAAGATGTGCCATTCAGGGCTCTGCACAGAAGGACTTTTTGTTTCAGGGACAGGCTCAGTGTCAGACAGCGACCCTGCGTAAGAACATATCCTTCCCCAGGTTGTGCACATCCAAGCCCTGAAGGAGGCAGGGCTCCAAGCCCAACCAGATAACGCCAACAGGCTGTGTAGGCTCCTGGGATCCTCAGAGGGTCAGCTAAGGCCATCAGGCTATATGACCTCTGTTGACCTTGGCTTCTCTTTGTCCGGTCCTGCTTCACTCTCCTCTCTCCCATAGTACTGATCCCAAGAGTTCACTTCCTGGAGAACCCTACATGCCTATTCACAACAACAGGAAGGATAAAATAGCTAAGAAAAAATATTGAATGACTTTCATAAAGAAAATTAAAAGCGGTCTCGGTGCCTGTGGCTCAACGGGCTAAGGCGCCAGCCACATACACCTGAGCTGGAGGGTTTGAATCCAGCCCGGGCCTGCCAAACAACAATGACGGCTGCAACCAAAAAATGGCCGGGCATTGTGGCCGGTGCCTGTAGTCCCAGCTACTCAGGAGGCGGAGGCAGGAGACTCGCTTGACCCCAGGAATTAGAGGTTGCTGTGAGCTGTGATGCCACAGCACTCTATCCAGGGTGACAGCTTGAGGCTCTGTCTCAAAAAAAAAAAAAAAAAGAAAATTAAAAGTGGAGGACAGAGTCCTGGTTTAGAACAATGAACTACCCAATGCTAGTCATCCTGTGATGCTTAATTTAAGGTGTTAACTTGACAGGGCTGGGGGATACCCGGAGAGCTGGCAGAGCCTGATTTCTGGCATTGTCCATGGCAGTGTTTCTGGAAGAGCCTGGCTTTGGGTCAGGGCACTGAGCAGGAAGATCCACCTCACCCATGCAGGCAGGCATCATCCAATCCTTTGACGGCCTGGATAGAACAAATAGGCAGAGGGAAGGCATTATTCCCTCTGTCTCCAGCTTGAGCTGGGACATCTGTGGTCAGACAGCAGAACTCCAGGTCCTCAAGGCCTTCAAACTCAGACCTTACAGCAGCAGCGCCCTGGTTACCAGCTTTGGACTTACACTGAATTCTGTAACTGTCTCCCCAGCTATGCAGCATGCGGGACCAGGCCCCCTGAGCCTCTGCAAGTGTGTGAGCCCATTCTGTGATAAGGCTCCTCTTCTGTCAACCTGTCTATCCCTCCATCCTGTTGGTTCTGGTTCTCAGGAGATCCTTGACTATTCTAGACTCCTTCTCGTGCTAAACCCTGACCTGTAACACATCCTTCCAGCGCTAAATCCACAGCAATAATGAAAATATTCAATGAGGTAAAAGAAAAAGCACCATTCCACTAGCGAATTAGGAGGAAACTTCTTGATAGACTTGAAAAGGAAGGAGTCCCCAGAACACACAGGGTGGTGGGATTACAGGGAAGAGCAAACTGCGGTTTGAGGAAAGCTGTTTGGACAGGTGGGAGGGTTACCAGAACATGAACAGGGCTCAGCTCAGGTACAGGTGCCCATGCATCCTCGACCAGGGGAAGAAGTTCCCAAGGGGGAGTTAACAGACTAATCTTTAGGAATTTCTAAAAGTGATCATTAAACCCCACAAAAACTGTCACTAATACCCTCAGAGAGATAAGGACTACTACACTCATTCACTAAACAACGACAGGGTTATGTAAAAGAAGCAGGTAGAGATTGCAGAAATGAAATATGTAATAATTCATGTGAAAGATGAATCAATTGGGACATTTCAGTACACTGCAACACAAAGGATTAAACAGGTGGAAAGTATGAAATAACAGGAGCCCCTGAGGACACAAGATAGTAAGGACTTGATAGGAAGCAATATTTTCCAAAACTAAGACTAAGCACCTCTAGAACTAAAGAAATAAATTAATCTTCAGATTGAAAGAACACACCATGAGACAAAAAAAAAAGGACACATTATGATAAAATTTCATCGTATCAAGGAATAAGAATCAACCCCAGTAGTTACCTGCAAAAAACATGGGCTACCTATGAAGAATGAGATGCATATGAAATCAACAAATATGAAGGCAGGAAGATCATGAGACAGAGCCTTCCAAGTGCAGAGACCAAGTAACTGTGGACCTAGAATTCTGTATCTAGCCACACTGTTAACACAGACTGAGAACGAGCTGAAGAACTTTTGAAATATTAGTTTTTAGGAAAGTTTGCCGCCCTCACAGACCCTCAGTGAAAATGTTAATAAAGGAAGTACACCAGTAGTTACAAACAACACAGGAGGAAGCTGAAGCAGCCCAGGTGCAGGGGTAAGCAGAGAAGTGTGTTAAAGGCACTGGGTTCACAGAAGCATTGGCTACAGTCTGGGGTGTGAGAGAAGAGCAGAGGAGAGCACTCTATCGAGTCACAGGATGCCCAGAAACCAGTCTACGCTGAGGAAGGACAGTGTTGTGGGTTCACTCATCAAGGGTAGAAAATGTGAACAGATGAAGTATGTCTAGGAAAACATAGAGACTGACCCACAAATATTAATGAAGAAACCAGGGAGGGTATAGTAATAATACCACAGAAAACAATAGAATTCAAGGCAAAAATCCTTCTAAAGGGTCAAAAGCAATGGATCGTTCGTGGTCTAGAAAGAGCCCTCCAAGGATTAAGAGAAAAACAATGAGTGAAATTGAAGTTCTGTTTATGGAGGTATTGGCAGGGCTGAAGGGACCAACAGAGATGATGAGGTCCCAGGACCTACTTGGTTTGCAAAGGAGCAGGGGAGAGAAGGTGGTGCTCCCAGGACCTGGGCCACTCGGTAAGCAATGCAGCTGAGGCCTGAGAGTAGGGGATGGGAACCAAGAACCTGAACCCACCCCCCCACCCTGCTCTCTGCTCTCCTGGAAGCCTAAGAGGGATCTGGGGGACACAGGCCACTGATGCCAGCTTCTGGGCACCAAGCAGGGCAGAAAAGAGGAGCCTGGAGAGGCAAGTCAAGAGTTGTTGCTGAGATGTGCATCTGGCACCAATAAGGGAGCGATCACAAGAAAATATAGCACACATAATCCTCAGAGTGTGCAATGACAACCCTGGTAATACATACAGAAAAAACCCAGTGCTGTGAGAAAGAATGGAGCAATCCACATAGCTCTCACAGACAGATCACACAGCAGCAATGGCGAGAATGTCAGAGATCTTGTGATGTGATCTCATCAATACCAAGTAAAACAGTGAAACAACACATTACAATCTACTGGAACCTGGTCAGTAGGCTGGAGGCAGGTGTGTGAAGGGTCTTGGGGAGATTAGCATATTCAGGAAAGAAGAACATGGATGTTTGTTAATACCAGAATTTATAAAAATGTGTGTTAAGGACTTCCGGAGCAAGATGGTGGCTGACTAACAGCTTCCTTGCAACTGGGCACAGTGAGACTGGGGAGAGAAGACTTCAGCCATCTCTGGCTGGTGGGATCTGCCCAGAAAAATCTCTTTGGGGACATAGGGAGTCCATGTGATACTTTTGGACCCCATGAGGAAGGCAAAAGCAGTGGAGAACTGGCAAGTGTTTGCATGTGTTCGTTCGGTCTAATCCTGCCGGCAGCTGTAAGTACAGCAGCAGTGAGATTGCAAACTGGAAAGGCCTTAGCTGTGAGCTATTTGGGTTTTTTTGGACTTGGCACTCAGTTGAACTACCTTGGGAGAACTTGGGCAAGCGTGCAGAGGACTTTAAGCGTTGCCTAGGGCCCCAGACTGAGCCAAGCCAGACGGAGCTAACAGTGTTTGGCTGTGGGCCCTGTAGAGCCAAGAACTGCCCCAGCAAGCTCCACCCTCAGGGTCTCAGAACAAACATCAGGTGGGAGCAGGTAATCTAGTGACTGAGCAGCCTAAAGGTGGGGACTGACATGCCTTGAAGCCTTAGCCCTCAGGGGCATAGAGTGAGACCAGTTTTGGCACACTGGGTAAGTGGATAGCCACTTAAGGAGTGATCCCAGAGACAAGTGCCTTCCTGTGAAAGCTTCTGCTTAGCCCAGGTTAGCAATTTAAAGTGCCTTTTAAGGGGGCTGAGGAGAGATTTAGTGTCTCTGCCCTGTGGGATTTGAGAAATCATCAGAAGCCTCCGGTCTCCATCTCGTACAGCCATATCAGTATTGTGATTAACATATCATATCCCAGAAGATCACCTATTGCCCAGACAATATTCAGCAAGATATACATAGTGCTTTGTTTTTGGCTTTGTTTTGTTTTGTGTTGTTTTTTGCTTTTAATTTCAATATTTTCCCTGTAGATTTTTCTTTTCTTTTTTTTTCTTTTATTTCTTCATTTTTCTAATTTAAATACAATTTCCCATTGTTCCCTTTCTCAACAATTAGAGTTTCATTTTTCCTAGTGTTTCTACCCCTATTATTTGGTTTTTCCCCAGTTTTATCCCGTAAAGTTTTTGGTTTGTTTTATTACATTTTTGTCTCTCCCCTCTACTTGGAGGAGGTGGGGTACTGTGTCCAAACAGGCTGACAAAGAGCTGCTGACCTCAAGGAAACCACCCAACCTGGCAACCCCAGAGGTTGGAGCTTCTTAAGGTTAGGTCAAAGTACCCTACTGTCCACCTATATTGCTCCTGTCCCCCTCTTTCTGTGCCTCTCTTCTTTTTGTCAATATTCGCTTCTACCCACCTCCTCTCCTTTCTCCTTTTTCTTTCCTTTTTTTTCTTTTTTCCCTTCTTGCTCTTCAATCTTCTCATCCTTCAGATCCTGTACCAAAAGGACTCATCAAAACCCTAGTCCAGAGGCATTGCAACTTAAAGAGAAGGAGGAAGTAAAAGGAAAATTAGGGCAAGGAAACAGATAAAAGAAATCACTCATGAGGAAGAATCAGCAGAAAACTGGCATCATGAAAAACCAGTCCAGAGCAACCCCTCAAGGAACTGTAAGGTAGCTACTATAGAGGATTCCACCTATAAGGAAATGTTAGAAATGACAGAAAAGGAATTTAGAATACAGATAATGAAAACAATGAAGGAAATGATGGAACCAAGGAAGGAAACTGCTGCTAAAGTGGAAAATAACCAAAAGAAAATCCAAAAACAGAATTAAATAAGAGATGAACGATATGAAGACTATAGAAAGGATATAGCAGAGCTGAAGGAACTGAAGCAGTCAATTAGGGAACTTAAAAGATGCAACAGAAAGTAACAACAACAGATTAGACCATGTAGAAAAGAGAATCTCAGAGGTAGAGGACAAAGCTCTTGAGATAACTCAGATAGTTAAATAGGCAGAAAAGAAGAGAGAGAAAGCAGAACATTCGGTGACAGAATTTTGGGACTTTATGAACTGTTCAATTTTTCAGGCAAACAGAATTCAGAAGAAAAGAGGAGTTGCAATCTTATTTTCAGACACATGTGGATTTAAAGCAACTAAAGTCAAAAAAGACAAAGATGGTCACTTTATATTGGTCAAGGGAAAAATACAACAAGAAGAC
>CAUYRH010160088.1:0-27460 GCA_963574655.1 Perodicticus potto
AGCAGGCGCCTGTAGTCCCAGCTACTTGGGAGGCGGAGGCAGGAGACTTGCTTGAGCCCAGGAATTGGAGGTTGCTGTGAGCTGTGATGCCACGGCACTCTGCCCAGGGTGACAGCTTGAGGCTCTGTCTCAAAAAAAAAAAAAAAAAAAACTACTTCCTGGCTGGATTCTGGCCTCAGTTCTGTGCAGGAACTGAGAGTGAAGAAACATGATGGCAATGGCCTGGGCCACCCCAAGGGCTGTCCAGTATTAACGCTATCATCCTAATAAGGATGAGGGCTTTGGAATACTTACTCTGTAATGAGCACTGTGCTTATTATCACTTAGGGAGCCTGAGAAAATATAATACAAGACATGGCTTTCTCCCTGGAAGAATTTCACAAACTAATAGGTGAGACCAACCTCCATGCCACTAACTCTAACCTAAGGCAGTCAAAGCTGCTGGATGAGCAAACTATGGCCCAAGGCTGAATCCAGCCTTCTCCAGCTTTTGTAAATAGTTTTATTAAATCACAACCATATCTATTCTTTTAAGTACTGTCTATTCTTGCCTTTCCCCCATAAGGCAAAGTTGAGTAGTGTGACAGAGACATGCACAGCCTAAAATATTTACTATCTGACCCTTTACAGAAAAGCTTGCCCACTCCTGATCTGGAATAACATTCTGAAAGCAGTGCTTTGGGAGCAGAAGGAGCCCAGTGACTTCACAGTGAAGATCAGAGTCTCTGCTCAGACCGCAGTTGTATAGGAGCCTTGAGCACAGGTGCAAAGGCAAGCTGGATTTCACCCTATTGCTGGTTCTTATGTGTACTCTACCATGGGTTTCACCTCATCTACCACACCTTAAGTCATGCCATCTGCCTGCTTACAAATCTAGTGTTTAGTCTGGATTGACCACTATCTCCCCACCCAACGTACGTACTCAACGGTCTATTCTCATTTCCATTCAGACATCTCCCAAGTGCTCCAAGCTCCATAGGTCCAAAACTGACCTCATTTCTCTGAAAACAGATTTTCTGCCTACAACCCACATTTTAGTAAAAAAAATTTTTCATCCAGCTGTTACCCAGAAACCTCACAGTCATCCCCACTTTCTGCTCCCTCACCCTACCCCCCACATCCCATCAGGAAGAAACATTATTCTAATTCCCACTGAGCTATCCTATGCAGCCCTTCTTTCCACAGTTGCCACCTCTCTTCCTCATTTTTTATGTCTTTGCAGTAGCATTATCCCAGTAATGCCTTGGTCTCATTCCTTCCTTTCCATCATCTTTCACAGATACCACAGTGACCTCCCTAAGCCACAAATCAGCATCCTCAACTGCAGAGTTTTTCAACCTTTTATCTAACGGCACACTTGAAGCTGTAGTTAAAACTTCCGAGGCACACTTAAATTATGGTGCTCAAAAAAAGGAGTAAAAAAAAAAAAAAAAAGAATATACTTACTGTGCTTTGAACTTCTTTAGAAAATAATTTAATTAATGATCTTTATAAACATTTTCACGGCATAACTGTGATCCTCTCAGGCACACCAGTGTGCCGCGGTACCCAGGCTGAGAATCACCGCTCTGCTGCTTAGTTTCCTGTCTCACTCAGGAAGAAACATCTGAGCTCTAGCTGATGCTTTTACACGTTCACCTGTCCAGTACCACCTCCTAACGCTCCCCACTCACCTGCAGCCAGATTAATCAACTCCCATTTCTGTAGCTCTTGGTTTCTATCATGTGGACTAAAATCACAATAGTTTCCTTACACATTCTCCCAAAACCATGTTACATGGCATCAATGTAAAAGAATTTGAGTTACCAACTATCTTTCAAAACCCAGCTCATGCCACCCTTCCATCATCTTTCCTAATTTTCTGTACATCTCCTGGCAGACTCACAGTTAGAATGAACATGACAGGAACATCTGGCCCACCCCCTCATCAATGAGAGCCCGCCCAGGTCAATGCGCAGATTTAGGATCATGATTAAAATTCTCCAAACATGAGACTCCCTAACCCATCAGTGGGGTCTAGGCCTGACTACATAAGCTGGGGGGAAAAACTCACATGCTCAGTCTTTAAAATGAAGTCACTGGACTAGATGGTCCCCTTTGATACATATGCTAGCGTTCTAACACTTTGTGACTCAAAGGCTCAATGTGAAAAGCATCAACCCACCCTTGAGCCAATTCAGACCCTCCCATCTGGAACACTACAAGTGGTCAGAAGTTTGATGAAGTGGCAATGGAGATAAGAGACATGAGTTTGGATCCTCCTTCCTTCCTTCATTAATTAGTTTCATGACCTATGTACGGTCACTGAGTCTTTGTCTCACTTTCTTCATTTACAAAATGAACAGAGTAACACCCAACACAAAGTCTTGAGCATGGAAAGCAGTGACACATGAAGCACCTGGCCTGGCCTCTCCATTGGCTATATCTGACTCTTTATCCCCTCCACAGTGTGCATTGATCCAATATGTAAATCTACACGTGTCACTCTTGGTCCAAAACTCCTGAACAGGCTATCCTGCTGGGCAGCTCTCCAAGGCCCACCAGAGCCTGCTCCCTACTGACCTCCTGCCTTGAGTCCACCTGCCAACTACCCACACCAGGGTCCCTTTCAGTTCCAGAAACACAATGCCTATGTTTGCATCACACTTCATCCTTTAATTCCATCAAAATATCAGTTTTGTATCTACCAAACATTCCTAACTTTGATTCCTGTTAAAAATGCAAGTTCCCAGGCAGAGCCTGTGGCTCAAAGAAGTAGGGCGCCGGCCCCATATGCTGGACATGGTGGGTTCAAACCCAGCCCCAGTCAAAAACGGCAAAAAAAAAAAAAAATGCAAGTTCCCAGGCCCCCTTCAGGATCAAGGGAGGAACCTGAGAAGTTGCATTTCAATCCTGCTTCTCAGGTGATTTTTAAGATTGGAATAAGGCCGGGACACACGGGCCAAAATAAACTAGGGATCTCTGCTCTGGCTTTCCAATCCCTGTCTTCAGGGGTCAACATAATGATCCCTCCAGGGCTCTCTCTCCAAACCCTGGAAGGTCAAGGCGAGAAAATCCTGTCATTTAGCCCAAAGGTAGATGAAATCAGCCCAAACTGCTGAAAAGAGTATGGTTTTACAAGAGAAGAAAACACGTGTAAGAGGGAGCAAAGTTTTACTTTCCCACAGGGAAGCCGCCTGAAGTTTTTGAACTGTACTTTTGTTTAATACTGTGTGGTTCCTTAGAGTTTGTGTCCCACCCCGCTATGGGGCAGGAAGGACCACCGCCCAGCATTGAACTTGACCCACGGCCAGTGGCCAACAGGGGTCTCAGAGCCTTCACGGGGGCTTCCGTCTCTCGCCCCGCCCCTGCCGCCCTGCAGACGAGAAGCCAGAGGCCCGAGGCGCCCTGCTGCCCGGCCCTGGGTGGTCGTGGGAGCCCGCCGGTGGCCGGACGGGGCGGGCTGTGCTTGAACCACACGGTGACCGCGGGGGCCGGGCGCGCGCTCACACCCCCCGAATTCCCGCGACCTAGCGCCGCGAGGCTCCAGGGGAGCGCGGCCGGCACCGACGGCGGAAACGAGCGATCTTCGTTGAGGGGCACCCGGTACCCGCCCTCACCTGGCCTCCGTCTGCCTCCTCGCCCCACTCGGCCGCGCTCCCGAAGTAGTCCTCGTCCATGATGGCAGCCGGCGCGGGGCCCGCCATTCTCTCCCGCGAGCGAGCGCAGCGCATGCGCGCGACAGGAACGAGCGGACCGGCGCACGCGCGGCCGTGGCCCCGCCCCCAGGAGGCCACGTGCTTCGGCTGAAAGGTAGTTGGGGCCTGGAGAAGGGGCGTGGCCTGAAGGAAGGGGCGGGACAAAGGGGACCAAGGGAACGCCCCTGGTCGCTCGCAGGGAAGGGGGCGGGGAGAAAGTGACAGCCTGATGAAAAATAACAAAAAGTTTTGAGCAGGGTTAACACTGTCAGCTCTGGATGTCTTGAAAGGTAATGTCCATGCCCCTAAGGGAAGAGCATTAGAGAAAAAAGCTCTAGAATGTTGATGACAGCGACCATTTATGGAGGGCGCTTTCATGCACCCCTTTCATTCATTCGAATGTTTATGGAGTCTGGCACAGTGCTACTCCCTACAGCTCACTAGTGAACAAATTGGACATGGTCCTCGCACTGATGGAGCCTGTATTCTACCCAGGAAGCTGAAGGAGAAACAAATGAAATGACCGTGAGAGGGCTAGTATTCTGTGATAACAGGAGAGACCTTGGGGCTGTCAAATGATGTGAAGGTCAAGCAGCTAAAACCCAGGAGGGGCTGGGCGCGGTGGCTCACGCCTGTAACCCAGCATTCTGGGAGGCTGAGGCAGATGGATATCCTGAGCTCTCAAGTTCGAGACCAGCCTGAGCAAGAGCTAGACCCCGGCTCTAAAAATAGCCGGGCGTTGTGGCGGGCGCCTGTAGTCCCAGCTACTCGGGAGGTTGAGGCAAGAGAATCACTTGAGCCCAGGAGTCTGAGGTTGCTGTGAGCTATGACGCCATAGCACTCTACCAAGGGCGACTTAGTGAGACTCTGTCTCAAAAAATAATAATAAAATAAATAAAACCCAGGAGGAACATTTTCAAGAATGGGAACTGCCAGGGCAAAGGTTTGGCATGTGACCTTGGGACAGAAAGGCCACAATGGCTAGTCCCTGGCAAACCAAAGAGAAATCTAGGTGAGATGCACGAGGCAGGCAGGGCCAGATCTTGGTAGGGACTGAGGTCTTTATTAAGGGAGAGTTATTTGTGAGAATTTCATGCAATAACCTATACCAAGGACTGAGGACACATCTTGCACACAGTAGGTGCTCTACAAATTCAGTAATTATGAGGAAGATGAAACCTTTGGATTTTTTTTTTTTTTTTGGTTTGTTTGCTTTGATGGAGTGACAGAATATATCTGGGTTTTCAAAGCCATTTCCCATAGCCGAGGGGGTGTTACAGAGGCGGGGTGAGAAATTAAGAGGCTTCTTGTGTGTGGAGTGGGGAGAAGAGGCTTCTTCCGTGTGAGTTAAGGGAGCCAAGTAGGGGCTTGGGCAGCTGCTGTGAGATTGGGGTAGAATGCAGAGGCAGCAGCCGCCTTGTGAGGAGGGGGCAAGTGTACAAGGAGCCGGGCAAGGAAAATGCAGAGACATCCAGCCTGGATATGGATGGACAGCTCACTGCAGAGACAGAGAACCCAGGAAGGGGACAGGTTTCTGCCAGGGAAGATAGAGAGTTCACATAAGGACATGCTGAATTAGAGCTGCCAACAGACCATCCATGTGGAGATATCTTGCAGGTGGTTGGAGGGGGAAGTCTACAGCTCTGGATTCAATGGATCAAGCTCCAGCTTCTATTCGTAAGATTAAAGTGTATTAAGTTAATGAATGCCCTGCTGGTGCCTTGTGTTAGGGCTCGTTTTCATTTTCATTTGCTTTCTCAAAATGTTGGACAGAATTGATGGCTGTTAAACTTCTACTACCTTTCCTTCTGGACTTTTAAAAAATTAGTGCATGACTTGAAAGCAGACAAATTAATATATATGTATAACTAAATGTGCCTACAGAATCGGGGACTATTTAACTCACCTCTCCCTCAACCAAAAGGTTAGTAATCCATTTAATAATAAAGAGATTTACAGGCCCAGCACGGTGGCTCACGCCTGTAATCCTAGCACTCTGGGAGGCCGAGGTGGGTGGATTGCCCTGAGCTCAGAGGTTCGAGACCAGACTGAGCCAGAGTGAGACCCCAACTCTACAAAAAAAGCTGGGCGTTGTAGCAGGGGCCTATAGTCCCAGCTACTTGGGAGGCTGAGGCAAGAGACTTGCTTAAGCCCAAGAGTTGGAGGTTGCCGTGAGCTGTGATGCCATAGCACTGTACTGAGGGCCACAGAGTGAGACTACGTCTAAATAAATAAATAAATAAGAAAAAAATTAAAAATAAAAACTTCAAACTAAGACAATTGAAAGGCAACTGAAGGCAAAATTTAAAAAAATAAATTAATTAATTAACAAACAACTAGTAATACAAACATTACATTCAATGTATTAGTTTATACATTGAAATGATTAGACTATCTGAGTCTGTATATCTTCCCTCCTGAGATATTGTTGACCTGTTCTTTTAGAAAAGCCATGTCTGGATTGTCTAAATTAGCTCGCATTACTTAAAGTAACTCCTAAAGTCATTTAAGATATTTTTTTGTTTAAGAAAAATTCTGGTGGAGAATTTCCATGGGAATGAGAAATGGGCTTCCCTTTACCGCATTCAAGAAGTGTTTGTTGAATGCCTCCTGTTGTCACCTAGTGCCTACTGAACCAGACACACAGTTGGTCTACTGCTAATGGCCAAGAAAAAGAAAAGAGAAACTGTCTCTGACGATAAGAAAAGCACCGGGACCTCGGAGAGGCCAAGGAAAGCCTCTCCATGGAAATGATGTTTGAGTGGAGACCTACGAACTTGAATTTGAAGGACGGAGTAAAGCACGGTGGAGAAGATAAAAGATGAAAGTGACAGAAAATGACTGGAGCGCAGACAAAGGTAGGAGAAAGGGGCCAGAGTGACTGGACAGTGAAGGAGGAGCCAGACGACTTAGAAACCTGTCGAGGGTGGGGACTTTCTCTCCCGGGTAATGGGTCACCATGGGAAGCTTTTAAACACAAGAGTGATGTGATCAGATGTAGATTTTCAGCTTGTTCTGGCTACCCTTTGGCGAAAGGATCTTCTGAGAGGAGCAAAGCAGAAGCTAGGATGCCAGTTAGGATGCTGTTGAAACAGCCAACTGAGACGTGATGGTAACTAAGACGAAAGCAGGCACGAGAATGGACTGAACACGTTCGGGAGAGGGTTAGCAGGATGGACAGATTATAGCTGGAAGCATCTGACCCAGAGAGTATATAGTGAATGTCCCAATTCTTAAAATTCTTAACATTTTTATCTTCTAATCATTTTTCGACCCACCCCTATCTGTCTTTTGTCTCCTTCATGCCAGTGCCGCTATTTCTTCTCTAATGTTCAAAAAGACACTTGTCTAATTCTGTTTGATCCGTATGTGACTGACACAGGAGACAGCTCCATCCTTCTTGAAACACAGCGCTGTTGCTTCTGTGTACCCACTGTGCCACGCCGGCTGGTTTTCCTCCTGCCTCATCGGCTGTTTCTTCCCAGACATCTGTCCATTTTGTCCTTCTGCTTGTTCTCAGATACAGCAGTTCCTTAGGACTTGAATCTGGATCTCTTTCTCTACTTCTACTCTCTTCCTAGAGGATCTCATTTATCGCACATTTTTGAAACCATGATATGAGGAGAACTCTCAAACATTGATCTCCATCCCTCTCGGCTTCTCTGATCTCAGGCTTGTGTATTTGACTGACCTCACTGCCTGTGGAATTCAATGTTAGGTTTCCTGTGAGCATCTCAGCATCTCCATGTACACCCCAAATGTGATCTTGACCTCTCAGAACATGGGGCTCTCATCTCCGCAGTTCCTAATACCAGACACCTGGGAATCATCCCTAACTTCTCTTCCCCCTCCACTCCTATCCAATCCAAAGCAAACTCTCCATCAATCCACTGGAAAAGTCAACTTCAAATCTATCTGCTTGTCGCTCTCTGTCAGCCATCGCTTTAGTCCAGGCTCCTGCCAGCTCTCACCTGGGCAACAACAATAGCCTCAAATTGATCTGACTCATCTTTTCTTGCTCTATTGCGGTTCATGCTCCAAGCAGCAGCAGGATAGGTTGCAAAATATATCTACAAACCTTTTTTATGCTCTTCTTTTCAAGAAGTGGAGCTTAATTTCCCTCTTCTTGAAGTATGGGCTGAACTTAGTAATTTACTTCTACAGAATAAAATAAAGCAGTGACAGTGGGGGGCTGCGTGGACCAAGTCAGGAAAAGACAATGAGGCTTCCATGTTGGCTGCACACACTCAGATCACTTTCTTTGCAGGGATCCAGATGTCAAGTTGAGGGCATCCCTGTGGAGAAACCCAAAGTGAGGAACTGAGGCCTCCCACGACAAATGAAAGAGTGAGTCTGGAGGTAGATCCTCCACTGCCAGTCAAGTTCCAGCTGACAGCTTGTTTGCATCTTATAAGAGACCCTAAGTCAGAACCACCTGACTAAGCTGCTTCCAAATTCCTACAGAAACAATGTAATAAATGTGTGTTATTTCAAGCAGACAAATTTGGTGTAATTTCTTATGCAGCAATATTTAATGTGAGTATCCAAAGTGTTTATTTATTTATTTGTTTATATTTGAGACAGAATCTCATTCTGTCTCCCTGGGTGGCATCAGCCTAGCTCACAGCAACCTCAAACTCTTGGGCTTGCGCAATCCTTTTGCCTTGGCCTCCTGAGTAGCTGGGACAGGTGCCTGCCATCTCTTCAGCTAGTTTTTAATTTTTCTTAGAGTCTTGCTCTTGCTCAGGCTGGTCTTGAACTCCTGAGCTCAAGCAATCCACCCACCTTGGCTTCCCAGAGTGCCAGGATGACAGGGTGAGCCACTGCCTCCCCCACCCCCAAGTGCTCTTTTCTTTAAAACACGAATCAGATCATGCCCCTCATCGCAGTGGCTTCTGGTTTCATCTGGAAATAAACCATTTTCTCATATCTTCCACGACAACAGAGTGAGGTTGACAAATTCTATCCCCCAAAAGTAGCAATGATGCGGGACAAAACTAGCAAAAATAGCCATTGCAGACCTCTGGAAATAGACCAAAGGCATACCACAAACTAAGAAGCATTTATTAGTGGAAATTACTAAATATCAAGTAAGAACAGTATGAATCTGTGATATATTATCCTACACATGTTCCCATTCCCCCCCCCCCCCAAGTAGCTCCCAAGTAGCTGGGAGTACAAGCTTCAATGCCCAGCTAGTTTTGTTTGTTTGTTTGTTTTTTCTATTTTTAGTAGAGTTAGGGTCTCACTCTTACTCAGGCTGATCTCAAACTCCTGAGCTCAAGGAATCTACCCTCGGCCTCTCAGAATACTAAAATCACAGGCATGAGCCACTGTGACCAGCCTCTGTTCCTATTCTTTTTGTTTTTTGTTTTTTTTGAGACAGAGTGTCACTCTGTTGCACAGGCAAGAGTGCAATAGCGTCACAGCTCACAGCAACCTCAAACTCTTGGGCTTAAATGATTCTCTTGCTTCAGCCTCCCAAGTAACTGGGACTACAGGCGCCCACCACAATGCCCAGCTTTTTTTTTTTTTTTTTTTGTTATAGTTGCCATTAGTGTTTTTAGCAGGCCTGGGCCAGGTTCGAACCCTCCAACCTCAGTGTATGTGTCCAGCACCCTAACCACTGAGCTACAGGTACCAAGCCTCTGTTCCTATTCTTGAAAGCAATAAAGGAAATATGATTAATGACTGACTTGTCATCAGATAAATAGAGGCCAAAGGTGGTGGAATGACAAGCTAGAATGAAGCCAACTGTCAACCAAGAATTTTATATGTAGCAAAAATCGAAAATAAGGGTAAAATAAATATGTCCTCAGATTAAAAAGAGACTGAAAGTATTTTTTTGCTAGCAGATCTGCCTTATAAGAAAGAATGAAGGAAATTCTTCTGCTAAAAGTAATACTGTACAGTAAGTTAAATTCACAAGAAAAAATGAAGAATATAAGAAATGATAAATATAAAAGTTATAAATATACTATAGTTCTTCTTTTGCCTTTAAAAAATGTAATGTTGGATAAAGTAATAACTGTAACACTGTTTTGTTGCATTTATAATAACAAAAGAATGGGGAAAAATGAGATATTAGAGTGAAGTTTCTTTATTTGGCTGAAATCAAGTTAGAACTATTCTGAAGCAGATTATGCTAAATTAAGATGTTCATTGTAATCTGTATAGCAATAATTAATGAAAAACTTCAAAATTGGTGAAGAATAAAAATCAAGGTATAAAGTTGTTCATGAAAACACATTTAACATTGAACAAGACCTTAAAGTAGAATGGAGATATCAGACAAATAAAAGACAAAAGGTCAGGGCTGTGCCTGTTTCTCAGTGGGTAGGGCGCCGGCCCCATATACCAAGGGTAGCAGGTTCGAACCCAGCCCCGGGCCAAACTACAATAAAAAATAGCCGGGCATTGTGGTGGATGCCTGTGGTCCCAGCTACTCAGGAGGCTGAGGCAAGAGAATCGCCTGAGCCCAGGAGTTGGAGGTTGCTGTGAGCTGTGATGCCATGGCACTCTACTGAGAGCGATAAAGTGAGACTCTGTCCCTGAAAAAAAAAAAGGTCAAATGGAGTGTAAATCCAACCATATCAGGAATTTTATTAAGTGTGAATTTAATTTGGGTTAAATACCTCAAAAGGCACAGATAGCCTTGCTGGATGAAAAAGCAAGACCTTAGAATATGTCTATAAAAGAATTGCAATAGATTCAAAGCCAAAAACAAGTGGAAAGCGAAAGAATGAAAAAAAGATATACCATGCAAACGGTAACCATCAGAGAGTGGGAGGTTTTATGTTAAATATCAGATGAGATAGAGTTTAAGAGATAAATGATGATAAATGGGTCCATACAGAAGGTAAACATAACAATTATGAATGTATATGTATCTAAGATCAACCTCTGCTGAGTAACTCAAAGTACAAGAAGAAAAAATGGACAGAATTGAAAGAAAAATTAGACAATTTAATAATAACAGTTGGATAATTTAATATCTTACTCTCAATAACTGATAAACAACTGAACAAAAAAAAGTCAGCAATGGTGGGATGGTAACACAATGTGACCCCGATGGAAAATAGTTTGGCAGTTCCTTAAAAAATTAAAAATAGAGTTATTACATCCATTTCTAGGAATATATCCAAAATTATTTATTATTTAGAGACAGAGTCTCACTCTGTCACCCTGGGTGGAGTGTCATAGCATCATCTTCGCTGACAGCAAACTCAAACTCTTGAGGTCAAGCCATCTTCTTGCCTCAGCCTCCCGAGTAACTGGGACTACAAAGTGTCCACCATGATGCCCAGTTAGTTTTTCTACCAAGGGACAAGATCTTGCTCTTGCTCAGGCTGGTTTTAAACTCCTGAGCTCAAAGCAACTACCCACCTTGCCTCCCAGAGTACTAGGATTACAGGCATGAGCCACCACACCTGGCTTATCCAAAAAAATTTAACGCAGGGTCTCTTATGAAATATTTACATGGGGAGGAAAAAGGGGCCTGGGGGGGTCACTCCTCTTGGGAGCAGGACACAATTTATAAGAGGGACTTTACCTAACAAATGCAATCAGTGTAACCTAATTCTTTGTACCCTCAACGAATCCCCAATAATTAAAAAAAATAAGAATTATGTGCCCACATACATAGCCACAACATTCACAATTGCTAAGGGATAGATGCAACCCAAATGTCCATTGACAGAAAAATAGATAAATAAAATAGGATACATACCTGCTTTGGATTATTATTCAGCCTTAAAAAGGACCTTGAGGACATAAGGCTGTCACAAAATGGCAAATACTGTATGATTTTACCTAGTTGAAGTAACTAAAATAAATGAAATCACAGTTACTCAAAGCAGAATGGTGGTTTCCAGGGACTGGGAGAGGGGGAAGAGAGAGTTGTTGTTTAATAGACAGAGAATTTCAGTTTTGCAAGATGAAAGAGTTCCAGAGATCTGTATCTCAACAAAGTCCTTCCTGATAGGGTGAGCTGCTTAATTTCCTCTCACCTTCCCTGTTTTTCTTTTTCACTTCAAATTCTTTGAATTTCAAGGCCTTTTCCCTTTAGTAACATTTTAATTTCAGTTATTGTCCTTTAGAGTTATAGAATTTCTCCCAAAAGTTTCCATTTCTCTATTGTGATTCTAAATATGTTTATTCATTTACATGATATTTTCTTTTAATTCTTTGAACATCTTTATAATATCTCTTCTTGAAAAACTTTTTCTGCTAAATCCAACATCTGGGTTCCATCAAATTCAATTTTTATTGACTGTCTTGGTTTCTGTTTTGTTTTTTTATCTGGGGACTTTGGAGGGGCATGTCGGATAATTTTGGGTTGAAATTTGGACATTATAGATAGTATCATGTGGTCTCTGGATTCTGTTGTGTTTTTCTGAGATCATTGTCTTGCTGTTGTTCTAATAAGCAATTAACTTCAAGGAGTTAAGCTACAAAGCTACAAAGTTTTCCCCCTATGATATGGAGCCCCTGCCATCTCTGTTCTGTTCTGAATGTTTCTCACTGCTGCTTTTTTAGCCTGGCTCCTGGGGCTTCCTTGTGCCTGCTCAGTTTTGTGATCGGCCTTTCTATGGCTTCTTGTTTCTGTATATTTCTACCTAATTTTCAGCTGCTCTTCAGGCTTTAGGGTCTGTGCTGTGATACTTTCTGCCTGTAAGGCTTCGGTTCTTTGTCACCCAACCTGAGTATTATTGGGAATGCCCTCAGAAGGAAAAAGAAGACCAAGAGTAAACTCACAGACTTGACCTCCTGGATAGCTCTGTCTTTCAAGAGAAGATTTCTCTTTGGGTCTGCCTCCATTTTTACCAGTACCTGAGGTTTCCCCTGCACACATGTGGATTGTTTGTTAGCCAGGGAATTGGGCAGAGTAGACATTCAGAATTTAAGTCTTACTTACTCCCTCTGTGAAACTTTCACTGGCAGTCTTTCCTGTTAAAATTTCCAACTGCTTTTCCCTGCTTGAACTCTGATTGATAATACCTTGGAACAGTAGGCTGTGGTTTCACCCCAGATTTCCACAGCTAGGAACTATTAGGCTTAGGGCATAAGCCCATGTCAGAAAGCTACCAATGCACAATTTTTGCTGTTTCCAGTTGTGTTTTATATTAGCCTCTCCTCCAGTTTGGACATTTTCAGTGTCTTTAAATAATAGCTTCCCCCACCCCCATTTTATTTACTTCTTACATCTGCTACACAGGGGCGAGTTTGTCTGTGCACTTGGCTCCTCTGTCCTTAACACCTTCCCTGTTTGGAGCATGCATTGACGCTTCTTTCCTCAATTAATTATTATGGGGGCCAAGTGATGATTTCCTGATTTTATCATATATGTATTATTTGTCTTTTCCACTCTTAGGCAGATCTTCCTTCTTATTTATTTGTTTATAGCAGTGAGAAGTCATCACTATTAATTATTACCAATTTTCAGATTGATATTATCCCAAGTGAGAAGGCCTTCAAGCTGGTTTCTGTGTCTTTTAAATATATTTCCATTTTCTTTGAACACTTCCTTTCTTTCTGGTACAATGAAGTGCTCCAGGCTCCAGGCACCTGCGCTAGTCCCATGTCTCCAAGAAGCCTGATTTCTCATGGGGGGTAAATAGAATGATTACTAGGGTGGCTCATTGATATTGGGCTCTCTCAGTATGTGAACTTACACACATGTAATTGTAAAATAACCACAAATGTAGAATATAGTCATGTGGCGCATAACGACATTTTGGTCGATGGCAGACCACGCACATGATGGTGGTCCCATAAGATTATAACGGAGCTGAAAAATTCCTATCACCTAATGACATCACAGAGTTGTAGCGAGGTGCATGACTCACGTGTTTGTGGTGATGATGGTATAAGCCACTTGCACAGCCAGTCATAGAAAAGTATAACCCATCCAATACATACTACTTGATAATGGTAATAAACTATGTTACTGGTTTATGTATTTACTGCGCTATACTTTCGTTGTTATTTTAGAGAATACTCCTTTTACTTATAAAAAAGTCAACTGTAAAACAACCCAGACAGGTCTTTCAGAAGGTAACTCCAGAAGAAGGCGTTGTTATCAAAGGAGGTGACAGCTCCAGGTATGTTCTTGCTCCCTGGAAACTCTCCGGTGTGTGGTATGGAGGAAGGAAGACAGGGTGTGATGATACTGACCCTGTGTGGGCCTAGGCTCATGTGTGTATTTGTGTCTTAGTTTTTAAAAAAAGTTCAAAAAGTAAACAAATAAAAAATTAAACATTTTTAAAAATAGAAAAAAAGGGGGTGGCGCCTATGGCTCAAGGAGTAGGGCACCGGCCCCATATACCAGAGGTGGCGAGTTCAAACTGGCCAAAAACTACAAAAAAAAGAAGAAAAATAGAAAAAAAGCCTATAGAATAAGGATATAAAAAATATTTTTGTAGGGTAGCACCTGTGGCTCAGTGAGTAGGGCACCGGCCCCGTATACTCTGGAGGCTGAGGCAAGAGAATCGTCTAAGCGCAAGAGCTGTAGGGTGCTGTGAGCTGTGATGCCATGGCATTCTACCGAGGGTGACAAAATGAGACTCTGTCTCTAAAAAGAAAAAAAAAATCTTTGTATAGCTAAATATATTTGTATTTGTGTTTTAAGCTAAGTGTTATTATGAAAAAGTCAAAAGTTTTTAAGAATTTTAAAGGCTCTGTCTGAAAAGTTAAAGTATGATATGCTAAGGTTAATTTATTAATGAAAAAAGAAAAAAAGTTATTTTTGAGACAGAGTTTCACTCTGTTGCCCAAGTTAGAGTGCTGTGGCAGTACAGCTCACAACAACCTCAAACTCTTGGGCGCAAGCCATCCTCCTGCCTCAGCCTCCCAAGTAGCTGGCACTATAGGAGCCTGCCACCATGCCCAGCTAATTTTTTTTAGTAGAGATGGAGTCAATAAAAAGATTTTTAAAAAATATAGTGGCACCTAAGTGCATAGTGTCTGTAAAGTCTACAGCAGTGCCCAGTGATGTCCGAGTCCTCCCTAACCCTAACCCTAACTCCCCACTCACGCCCTGACTCACCAGAGCAACTTCCCTGAGAGCAAGAGCAGAGCAGTCCTGCAAGCTCCTCTCCGGGTAAGTGCCTTACAGGTGTGCCATTTTTATCTTTTATGCTGTGTTTTTACCGTACATTTTCTATGTTTAGATACACAAATACCAATACGTTACAGTTGCCTACAGTATTCGATACAGTCACCAGCTGCACAGGAGTGTTCCTTGGAAGCGAGAGGATATATACCATACAGCCTGGTGAGTAGGGCCAATACCATCTATTAAAATGTTTGTGTAGGGTGGCGCCCCTGGCTCAAAGGAGTAGGGCACCAGCCCCATATGATGGAGGTCGTGTGTTCAAACCCAGCCCCGGCCAAAAACTGCAAAAAAATAAAATAAAATAATAAAAATAAAATGTTTGTGTAAGTACACTCCATGATGTTTGCATGATGACAGAATTGCCTAGTGCCCTTCCTTAGAACGTGTCCCCATCAAGTGATGCATGATGTGTAAAACAACGTATATGCTACACACAAATGCATACATTTACATGCCCAGAACATGTACATGTGAACATGTGTGTGTTACCCCACCATGGTATATTTTAACATGCTCCTTTGTCCCTTGTTTGGAAACTTGATCAGATTCAGATTCAACTTGTTTAAGCGGAAGTATTTCCTAAGTAGTGTTTTATGGTTCCAGCAGGGATTATGTATCAAATTTTCAATGTATCAAATTTTCTCTCTTTTCTCCTTCTTTTGATGTTTGCAGCCATTGATAATTCTTGTTTAGACCTGTTAACTCATTAGGAGTTTCTGGAAGATTAACAAATACTCTGACACTTTTCCCCCCTGGAGGTGAGCACCGGTGTCCTCCTCTCTGAATTTGGGTGCTTCGGCCAGTAGAAGATGGTGAAAGTGATGCTGTCAGTTTTGGGGTCCAGGTTTTCAGATACCAGTGACTCCCTCTTCTGTTTCTGGGAACACTCACTCTTGGAGCCCTAGGCCATTGTCTGGCTACTATGCTGGACAGACCACAGCGCAGAAAGACCTAATATGAATATTACATGGGGGCAGAGGCCCATTTGAGCCCAGCCACCCCCTTGTCCCCACCAAGATACCATGGATGAGTGAAGCTTCTTGTGCTCCATAGAGAAGCTGTTAGCCAAATGTCACTGAGTGACCTCTGTCATGGTCCAGTGGGGCAAAAGAATTGCCCAGCTGAGTTCTTTCCTAATTCAGGACTTTGTTCTATTTTAAAATTATTTTGGCATTTCTAGTTCTTCTGCCTGTACATATAAATTTTAAAATTAAGGTGTCTATTTTGACAAAATTCTAAGATTTTGGATTTTGATTAGGATTGCACTGAACTTATAGGTCTATTTTGATGGAACTTATCTTAGTAATCGTGAATCTTCCAATTCACAAGTACAGAATCTCTCTCCGTATAGTTAGATCTTATTTGTTTCTTCTACCAGTGTTTGGTATTTTTCAGCATACTGGTCTTGCACATATTTTGTTATATTTTAGCCTACATATTTCACTGTTTTCAATACCATTTCTTATAAATGGTACTTTGAAATTTTTCATTTTGTCATTGCTAGGGTATAGTAGCAATTCAATGAATTGACCTTGCATGCTGTGACCTTGCTGAATTCATTTGCTTGTTCTAGAAGCTTTTAAAAATTATACAGAATCTTTTGTGTTTTCTGCATGGACAGTTGGGTCATCTGTGAATCGTTAATTTTATTTCGTTATCACCGATCTATGCAACTCGTGCTTGCTTCATTCCCATGGGTCGGGCCTTCAGTATGCTGTTGAATGTGAGTGACAGTGAGAACGTCTTTCATTGTGAAGTATGGCTTTAGTTGTAGGTTTTTGGTAATTGCCTGTTGTGAGGGTGAGGAAGTTCCTTTCTATTTCTAGTTTTGGAGAGTTTTTATAATGAGTTGATGACGTTCATGTTGTTAAATTATATTTTTGGCTTTTATTGAAGTGTTCATATGATTATTCTTTCTTGGTCAATTGAATTGAATTAATTGATTCATGAATGGTGCAGGATAACCTCCTCCACTTTGCTATAATGTATTATTCTTTTTGTATATTGCTGAATACAGTTTGCTAATATTTTGTTGAGAAATTTTGCATGTGTATTCATGAAAGAGAATCACCTGAAATATTTTTCTTTTTTCTTGTAATATTTATTTCAGGTATCTGTATAACGGACTCATTAAATGACTGGGAAAGCATTTTCTTCTCTTCAATTTTCTGGGAGAATTTGTGAGAAGCTGTATTATTGTGTTATTTCTTCCCTAAATGTTTGGTGGAATTCAGCACTTTTCTTTCTTTTGGAAGGTGTCAAATGACAAATTCGATTTCTTTGATTTGTATAGAAATGCTTAGATTATTTATTTTCCCTTTGGTGGGCTTAAGAAGTTTGTGTCTTCCAAACAATTTATTCATTTCTTTTTTGTCAACTATATAGGCATAATGTTATTTAAAATATTCCCTTATCTTTTTAATGTCTAAGATTTATAGTATAATATTTTGTCTGCTTAATCTTTTCTCTTTTTTCTTGATCAATCAGGCTAAGGGCTTATAAATTTTATTAGCCTTTACAAAGAACAAATTTTTTTCTTCTATTTTCTTTATTATTTTTCTGTTTTCAATTTCATAAATTTTGACTATTTTTTCCTTCTTTCTATTTGCTTTAGGTTCAGTTTACTCTTCTTTTTATTGTTTCTTAGGGTGGTAGCTTAGGCCATTGATAACTTTCCAATACCCACTTGTAATGCTATCAATCTTCCTCTAAGCCAGTGGTTCTCAACCTTCCTAATGCCGCGACCCTTTAATACAGTTCCTCATGTTGTGGTGATCCCCAACCATAAAATTATTTTTGCAACAAAAATAATAATTTTTTTTTTTTTTTTTGAGACAGAGCCTCAAGCTGTCACCCTGGATAGAGTGCTGTGGCATCACAGCTCACAGCAACCTCCAATTCCTGGGCTCAAGCGAGTCTCCTGCCTCCGCCTCCCAAGTAGCTGGGACTAAAGGCGCCTGCCACAACGCCCGGCTGTTTTTTGGTTGCAGCTGTCATTGTTGTTTGGCGGCCCGGGCTGGATTCGAACCCGTCAGCTCAGGTGTACGTGGCTGGTGCCTTAGCCCGTTGAGCCACAGGCGCCGAGCCAGTAATATTTTATTCTTATAAAATAAAATATAATTCTTTATAAGAATAAAATATTATTATTAAAATAATATTTTAATATTATTGTTTTGCAACAAAACATTAATAATTTGTTTTGCAACAAAAATAATTTTATTGTTGAGGGTCACCACAACATAAGAAACTATATTAAAGGGCCGCAGCATTAGGAAGGTTGAGAACCACTGCTCTAAACACTGCTTTAATTAAATCCCATAAATTATAATAAACTATATGTTCATTTTAATTTAATGAAAAATATTTATAATTGTCCTTGTGATTTTTCTTTGGCCCCTGGGTTATTTAGAAATCTATTAATTTCTAAATATTGCAGGGTATTCTACATATCGTTTGTTACTGGTTTCTAGTTTAATTCCTTTGTGATCAGAGAACATACTCTCAAACCATTGCAAGTCTTTTAAATTTGTTGAGGTTTGCTTTATTTTATAGAATGTGATCTGACTTGGTGTATGTTCCACACACACTTCACAAGAATGTGTTTTCTGTTCTTACTGTGTAGAGCAGCGTTTTCAACCTTTTTAATCTCGCGGCATACTTGAACCTACAGTTAAACTTCCTAGGCACACTTAAATTAAGCGTGATCAAATAAAAAAGAGTTAAAAAAAAAAAAAAAGAATACACTTCCTGCGCTTTGAACTTCTTTTGTAAATGTCACCGTGTTTTCTTCATTCATAAAGCATTTTTGTTGGTTTTCCTATGTCTTATCATTTCAAATGTTTCTACCAATAAGGAACTGGTATCTGCTCAATCCTGTGGCCACAGTGCAAGATGGTCTGACTGGCAGCCCCCTTGGTATGACACGACTGGGGTGGGGATAATCCTTCTGCAAAGGCGTTAGGGTTGCTGGCCAGCTAACAACCAGGCAAGGTCAGGTAATGCTCCCTGCAGTTCACTCTTTGACTTCCAAGTGTCTGTGCACACATAAACACATGCACAAACACGTGCTCACAGTCCAGTGTACGCAAAGCTAAAAACGTCCTCTTCTTTTACAAATGAAGACAATGTTATTGTTAAGTCACATTAAATTAAAACATGGTTCCAAGCCCAGGTTCTCTGGGTGAGATACATATTCCCTTGGGTCATATTTGAGCATTGCTCCTTTGCTTCAGTAACCCGCGTGCAGGGTGAAGAACAAGTACACTCCTACCTATCCAAGGAAATAAAAGAAATCCTGAAAACAGCTGTTACTTCTTGCCTTCCTGGTTTACCAACATGATTCTTTCAAGGGAACAGACTAGTTAGGTATCACGTGAACTGTTCCCATTCACGGGGACCAATTAGGGGACTTTGAGGAGGAGCTTTAAAGGAGTAAAAGAAAACATCTGGAGAAAAATGCATTTTCTCAATCGAAAGTGCATACTGGTTTCTAGGCAGTGTATTGATTTTCTCCAAGAAGGAGAAAATGGGAGGAGTTGGTATGGGATCACAATGGAGGAACAAACCCATGAGGAAGTTGGTGCTGACTCACGAGTGTCCTGTGCTGTGACTGGACTCTGGATAAAGCAGGGATGTCACTGGAGTCACTAAGCATGCCCCTTCCAAGTGCTTGCTGTTCACAGCAATCTCTGCTTTCCTCTGAGAGGTTCTAGTTTTCGATTGTCATTTTGTAGGGAAGGGGAAGTTCCAGTGTCTTCCCCTTGGTTCCCCCACCATGGTGGGCCTTGATAAGCCAGGGAGGGGGTTTGTCTGATACTAAGTAGACCCATCCCAGCTAATTGCAATAAACAGAAAATAGCCTTGGTACGGCCTGCCAGGAGTGGACTTGGTCACGACTCTGCGCATGTGTGGGCCCCCTCTCTTCAAGGGGCAGACCGTGGTGATGTTCAGCATTCTTAGGGTCCCAATGATTAGCATCAGCTTGGATCTGGCATCCAGTAGACCAAAGAACTGCACGTGTTCTTTATCCCAGGGCACGTTTCTCTTTGGGGAATGCAAGGAAGACCCCCAGGTTGCCTTGCTACTTATGCTCCATGTCAAGGCTACCTGGCATCTATTTTATTCTGGACCAGAGACCTTGGACCAACGAAATGACTCAGCATAGGGAATTAGATAACAGGCACTGACTTGCTTCTGTCTTGATTTTCTTAAGCTAGGCCTATTTTCATTAGTTCTGGACTTGGTTTATTTTATTTTATGCTCACATACAAAAGGGTAGGTTACCTGTCACTTTTTTGTTCCTGGGAACCCTCTAATTACTTGTCCATAGCTAAAGCTCTCTGGGCGTGACACCATTTGTGAAACCTAATAACTGTGGCCGCTTTGTTGCTTGTTACAATAATTAGGTCTCCTCGGCTTCAGGCAGGTGATGGTGGCCACCTGGACCAAGCCATCCCCCCTCCTGTCATCCCCACTGAGATTAGTGAGGCACCTCCAGCCTTTCCACCCGCATCCCTGGGCTAGAAGAACAGCAGTGGGAGCCCATTTAAAAGACCACCATCTTCCTCCCCCACCCGATCCTCAGGGCACAGGTGGACCAAGAGCCTTCCAGGCCTGAGGGGACAACATGGGGCTGGGGAATGAGTTGGGTAAGGGGGAAACACAGGGCAGCTCCAGCACAGCATTCCTGTCTCCTGAAGTCTTTGAATTCTTTCCTCTGTCTTATGCCAAAGTGTTTCTGGCTCTGCCATGTCATTTTGCACAGAGCAGTGTTTAACATTAGCCAAAACGAAAACTACTTAAAGCAGCTGCCCGAGACTGCTGAAAGAATGCACCCAAACTTATAATTTTATCCGAACCAAGAAACAAACCCCAGTACACCCAAGATATATGACTATATGTGTGTGTTGTGTTTTGTTTGTCTGTTTGTTTTTTGAGACACTCTGTCACCCTGAATTGAGTGCTATGGCATCATAGCTCACAGCAACTTCAAACTCTTCGGCTCAAACTATCCTTTTTCCTTAGCCTGTCAAGTAGCTGGGACTATAGGTGCCCACCACAATGTCTAGCTAATTTTTTTCTATTTTCAGTAGAGCTGTGGCCCCAGTCTTGCTCAGGCTGGGTGACTATACATATTAATGAATTCTTCTTTTTCCTACCATTATATTATAATGCTTTCCACTCCCAGCCCGTACTGAGTTACCAACAAAGTAAACATTTGGAGCAGGAGGGAATGAGAGAATAGTTATCTTTCCTTGAAGGGAAGGGACCCTTCTCTGGGGGGCAAGGCACAGTGAGGAGTGTTCCAGCCTCATGGGGGCTGGGAGGGTCTTAGAACACTTCTGAATATTCCTAATCCAGTTCCATTTTGTCAAGCTTGCTTCCTTTCTCAGCCACTGCCCTTCTGGTTAAAAGTACTGTAGACTGGGGCGGTGCCTGTGGCTCAAAGGAGTAGGGTGCCGGCCCCATGTACCGGAGGTTGTGGGTTCAAACCCAGCCCCAGCCAAAAAGCCAAAAAAACAAAAAAAAAGTACTGTAGACTGTGAATCCACCTGGGTTAATCCACAAGCTGTGGGTTGATCTCAACTGATAACCAGTTACAGAGTTTTTTTTAACTTAGTTGCAGAAAGGCTTTGAGATTTTATCACCTTCCTTGAGGAAAGCATTTTGAGATTTGAGCTACTGGTTTGTTTTCTTGCTATTGACTTGAGTTCCTTGTATATTTTGGATATTAACTCCTTATCAGATACATCAGATAACTTCTCCCATTCTGTAGGTGATCTCTTTACATTGCTGATTGTTTTCCTCTGGTGCTGCAGAAGCTTTATATTTGATGTAATCCCATGTGTTTATTTTTGGCTTTGTTGCCCATATTTTTAGAGTCATAGCCTCAACCAGTGGTTCTCAACCTTCCTGATGCTGCAAACCTTTAATACAGTTCCTCATGTTGTGGTGATCCCATGTCATGTTCCACAACATGAGGAACTGTATTAAAGGGTCGCAGCATTAGGAAGGTTGAGAACCACTGTAGACTAATGTCACGGTCTTCCTCTATCCTTTCTTCTAGTAATTTTGCAGTCTTTCTTTCCGGGCTCTCCTTTCTTCCTTTCTTTCTCTCTTTTTCTCTCTCCCCCATCCCTCCCTCCGTCCCTCCCTTCCTTTTTGAGACAGAATCTCACTCTGTTGCCCTGGCTAGAGTGCTGTCATCATAGCTCATCACAACCTCTAACTCTTGGGCTCAAGCAATCCCTTGCCTCGGCCTCCCGAGAAGCTGAGACCATAGGCACCTGACATCACAACTAGCTAGATTTTCTATTTTTAGTAGAGACAGTAGCTCGAACTCCTGAGTTCAAGCAATCCACCTGCCTCAGCCTCCCAGAGTGCTAGGATTACAGACGTGAGCCATGTTGCCTGGCTAGTTTTACAGTTTCAAGTTTTTAATCCTTTTTGAGTTGGTCTTTGTATGTTTTGTGACATAAGGATCTAATTTCATTTTTCTTCATGTGAATATCTAGTTTTCCCCAAACCATTTATTAAATGGTTTAAATGGTTCTCATCGTATGTTTTTGGCATCTTTGTTAAAAATCAATTGACCACAAATGCATAAATTTATTTCTAGGATCTTTATTTTGTTTCATTGGTCAAACTGCCTTTTTTGTATTTCAGAATCACACTGTTTGGGTTACTATAGCTTTGTAGTTTGGGTTGTTTGTTGTTTTGGCAGGCTCTCTGTTACTCAGGGTAGAGTGCAGTGGCACAATCATAGCTCATTGCAACCTCAAACTCCTGAGCTCAAGCCGTCCTCCTGAGTAGTAGGACTACAGGCCTGCACTACCACTCCTGGCTGATTTTTCTATTTCGTTTCTTAGAGATGAGGTCTTGCTGTGTTGCCCAGGCTGATCTTGAACTCCTACCCTTAAGCTATCCTCCTGCTTCAGCCTCCCAAAGTGCTAGAATTACAGGCATGAGCTACCAGGCACAGCCTGTAGTGGTGTGATGCCTCTGGTTTTAAGTCTTTATATTCATGATTGCTTTAGCATTTCTGGGTCTTTTACAGTTTCATATGAATTTAAGGATTATTTTTTTCTATTTCCGTGAAAAATATCCCTGGAATTTTGATAAGCATTGCATTAGATCTGTAAATATCTTTGAGAAGTATGGATATTTAAATGGAATTATCCCATGAATAAAGATAATTATTTTCTTTCTGTCTCTGTGTGTGTTCTTTGATTCCCTTCATCGGTGTTTTAGCTTCAGTGTATAAATCTTTTCACCTCATTGATTACATTTGTTCCTAGGTAAATGATTTTTTTGTAGCTATTGTAAATGGGATTGTTTTCTCAATTTCTTTTCAGACAGTTCATTGTTAGTATATAGAAATGCTGCTGATTTTTTGCATGTTGATTTTCACCCTGCAGCATTACTGGGTTCATTTATTTGTCCTAACAGTTTTTTATGAAGTCCTTAGGATTTTCCATATGCACGATCATGTCATCTGTAAGTAGAGACAGTTCAACTTCTTCTTTTCCAAAGTAGATGACTTTTTCTGTCTTCCAGTACTCTGTTGAACAGAAGTTTTGAGAGTGGGCATCCTTGTCTTGTTCCTGATCTTCAAGGAAAAGCTTTCAGCTTTTCACTGTTGTGTTTAATTTTAGTCCTGGGCTTTCAATATATGGCCTTTACTGTGTCAGATATATGCTTCCTGTACCTAATTTGTTGAGAATTTTTATCCTGAACAGATGTTACATTTTGTCAAATACTTGTTCTGCATCTAATGAGATGATCTCATGGTTTATGACCTTCATTCTATTAATGTGGAATATCACAGTCATTGATTTGTATATACTGAATCTTCCTTGAATCCCAGAGAAAAACCCTTCCTGTGCTGCTGAATTTGGTTTGCTTATATTTTGCTGAGTGTTTGTGAACCTATGCTCATCATGGGTTAGTATTAGCTCTATAGTTCTCTTTTCTTTTAGTGTTCTTATTTGGTTATAGTGTCCTTGTACTGCCTCATAAGATGAGTTTGGAAATATTTCCTTCTCTTCAAGTTTTTGGAAGAGTTTGAGAAGGATTGGTATGAGTTCTTCTTTAAATGTTTGGTAGAAGTCAACTATGAAGCCATCAGGTCCTGGGCTTTTCTTTGATGGGAGACATTGTATTACTGGCTCAGTCTTCTTGTTTGTTATTGGTCTGTTCAGATCTTCTATTCTTTCATGATTCAGTCTTTAGGTTGTGTGTTTCTAGGAATGTAACCATTTCTTCTAGGTTTTCCAATGTCTTGGCATGTAACTGTTGACAGCAGTCTCTCACGATCCTTTGTATGACTGTGGTCTCCTATTCCTTTTCTGGTTTTTGAGTCTTTTCTCTTTCTTCTTAGGTAGCCTACTTATTTTGTCGATTTTGTCTTAAAAAAAAAACCAATTCCTAGTTTCATCAGTCTTTGCCATTGCCTTTCAAGACTTTATGCTCTGATCTTTATTATTTCCTTCCTTCTACTAACTTTGGGCTTAGCTTCTTTTTCTTTTTCTATTTCCTTGAGGTGCAATGTTGGGTTGAGATCTTTTTTTTTCTTTTTTGACATAAGCATTTATTGCTATAAACTTTCATCTTAGAACTATTTTTACTGCATCCCGTAAGTTTCAACACATTCTTTCCATTTTCATTTACCTCAAGGTATTTTTAAATTTCTGCCCTGCCTTGTTGGTTGTTCAGAAGCATATTGTTTAATTCCTACGTACTGTGAATTTTCTGAAACTCTTCCTGTTATTACTTTCTAGTCTCATACCCCTGTGGTTGGAAAAGATACTTGATATTATTACAATTTTCTTAAACTTAAGATTTGTTTCATACCAGAATGTTTATTGCAGCCCAATTCATAATTGCTAAGTCATGGAAGAAGCCCAAGTGCCCATTGACCCATGAATGGATTAATAAATTGTGGTGTATGTACACCATGAAATATTATGCAGCCTTAAAGAAAGATGGAGACTTTACCTCTTTCATGTTTACATGGATGGAGCTGGAACATATTCTTCTTGGCAAAGTATCTCAAGAATGGAAGAAAAAGTATCCAATGTACTTAGCCCTACTATGAAGCTAATTTATAGCTGTCATATGAAGGGTATAACCCAACTATAACACAAGGATATGGGGAAATCCGCAAGGGTAGGGAGGGGAGGGGGGAGGTTGGGGTAGAGGGAGGGTAAGTGGTGGGCCACACCTACAGTGCATCTTAGAAGGGTACAGGCAAACCTTACTAAATGCAGAATACAAATGTCTTCATATAATAACTGAGGAAATGCCAGGAAGGCTATGTTAATCAGTTTGATGAAAATATTTCAGATTGTATATGAAACCAGCACATTGTACCCCTTGCTATTGTACTATTGTACACTACTATGATTTAATAATAAAGACAATAAAATATATTAAAAAACCCCACATGTATATGAAAAAATAAAGTGGTTTCTAGAGGGTAAAAAAAAAAATAAAAAAATAAAATTTAGAATAAGAATGAGAACAAAAATAAAGACAATTAGAATATGTTAAGTTAAATAAAAACAAACAGTAAGAGACTTTAAATAAAGATTTTAATAAAAAATAGTGAAGACAACCCAGAGAAAGTGATAAATACTGAAGATCATCAACAACCCAACAAACAGATAATAGAAATTCCCAAAGAAAACCAGAACAAGGGAAAAGATCACATTCTACTACTTCATTACACTTCATAACTCAAGAAAACTATTATGAAATGAAAATATGTGTAATCATATGTTGAAATGGCATACTGGAGTACCCACAAATATCAACCCAAAGTTACAAACATCAATGCACCTGGTAATAAAATTATTAGACAGGAAGGAAGGAAAGTAAAGAGGGAGGGAGGCAGGGAAGAAGGAAAGAAAAAGTAAGTGAGGAAGGGAGGAAGAAAGGAAAAGAAGCAAGGCACAAGAGGGTTAGAAGGACACTTAAAAATCAATAAGTACACTGGACATCTAGAAAAATATGTTTGTCATATAATAATGCATTGGGATTTAGTGAGTTGTTTGCCTAATAATTATTAACATAACACCTCTACCTGGGCAGCTTGCTCTGACTGTGCCTGTGTAAGCTGGGCTTCCAAAATAGTAATTAATTCCTCCTTCTCCTGGAGTTTAATTCTTATTTTCATGTCTTCCTCTGTGGAACACTTTTCATGCAGAAAATGTAAGAGATAAAGTCATTTCTTTACAAGAATTGCAATTAATATATATTTGAACTTTTGTTCTAATTTTCCCTTTACAACCATTTAATTATAATTTTTTTTAATAACAAAAACATTTAAATTAAACCAATGACAAAAAGAAAAACAAGAAAAACCACCTGACCTGAGCACAAGTAAAGAATCCTAGGGTTTTCCAGTTATTCTATGGCCAAGCAGCTCCCATTAGAACCACCCTCGCACAGATAACATCTACTAACTGAGGATAAGACAGAGAAAAGCCATCTGAAAAGACTGGAGAAAAACTAAGCAGGAAAAGGCTGAGAAGTGATACTTCGGAACCATGGAACTGAATTTCCCATTTTGATGGCTTTTTTTTCCTGAGTGCAAAACCAATCAGTTTCATTTAGGACCAAACTTTGATTCAAACACTACAGTCTTGTTGCCTAGAACATCAAGGTGGTTTTATCCCAGCGTTACAAGGTTGCTTCAACATACATAAATCTATAAATATAATATATCACATAAATAAAATAAAAAACAAAGACCATATGGTTCTCTCAGTTGATGTATAAAAAGCTTTGATAATATGTAGCATCCTTTCAAGATCAGAACACTTAAGAAAGTAGGCTTACATGGGTCATTTCTTAAACTGATAGAGGGCATCTACAGCAAACCCATAGTCAATATCATATTGAAGGGAGTAAAATGGAAAACATTTCCACTCAGATTTAGAACTAGACAAAAATGCCCACCATCTCCACTGCTATTCAATGTAGTAATGGAAGTCTTAGCCATCACAATCAGGCAAGAGAAGGCAATAAAGAGTATCCAAGTGGGGTCAGAGGAGATCAAACTCTCACTCTTTGAAGATGATATGATACCTGGAATGCCCCCAAGGACTCAACTGCAATACTCTAAGAAGTGATCAAGGAAGACAGCAGTGTCTCGGGATCCTAAATCAATACAAATCAGTAGCTTTTATATATGTCAACAATAGTCAAGCTGAAAATATAGTCAAGGACTCTATTCCTTTTATAGTAGTGCCAAAGAAGATGAAATATCTGGCAATTTACCTAACAAAGGACATGAAAGATCTTTATAAAGAGAATTATGAAACTCTGAGAAAAGAAATAGCAGAAGATGTTAACAAATGGGAAAACATATGCTCATGGCTACAAAAAATCAACTGTTAAAATGTCCATACTACCTAAAGAAATCTACAAATTCAATGCAATCCCTATTAAATTACCATTATCATACTTCAGAGATCTTGAAAAAAATAGTTTTTTGTTTTATATGGAATCAGAAAAAAACTCAAATAGCCAAGACATTACTCAGAAATAGAAACAAATCAGAAGGTATCACATTACCAGATTTCAGGCTATAAAGTACAAATCTATAATGATGAAAAAAGCAGGGTACTGGCACAAAGAGAGAGAGATTTACAGAACAGAATAG